>JABUQX010092840.1:0-42652 GCA_015478945.1 Trachelipus rathkii
GAGAGAGATTTCATATGTTTGTGAGAGTGTATATTTATTAATAGTATAGGTTACATGATGAAGTTCATTTATTGGTGTTGTATAGTATGGGGGTAATATTCATAGTATTTATATAAGATATAATTGAATATTTATTTAGTAATGTATAGGATATGATATGTGTATTGGTTTTATATATATATATATTATATTTTATTTTTTCATAGTATTATACATATATATATAGTTATATAATATACTATATATAGGGGGCGGGTATATTTGTAGATGAAATTCTAAAATTGATGCTTGTTATATTTATTATTATTTTTTGGACATATATATATATAAGGTTATTCTAGTAGTTAATTATACTAGTTATAATAATATACACTTGCATTTTATATTATTTTAGTATTTTACAGTGTGTATGTATTATGTATATAGTTATATATATTCGTTATAGTTGTAAACGAGCAGTATATATTTATATATATATAGTATTAGTATATATATATAGTATTGGTATAGTATAGTATGATTTATATATATATATATCTACTAATATGAGTAATAGTTATGCTATGGTAGTGAGTTTTTATTGTAAAGGGGTTGATATATTGTTAATATGTAGGTGTTATATATATATATATGTATATATTTTTTGGTGGGATACTATATATATATATATTATGTAACTTAGCTACCTTTGCAGCATTTGTCTTTGTAGAACAAGGGAGATTAAAAAGTGTTCATATTAGAATTTATCCCTCTTTTATCGTGTACAATTTCTTTAATAAAGAATTTATCCCCAACAATAGACATTTCTTCTTCACTCTCCCTTAAAGCATAATAGAAAAAGTTGAGAGATGTGAAGAGTATTAGAGAGGCTAGTAGGAGTATAGGGCATGGAATGAGCGCAGAAGGATAAAGAGCAGTGGAAATATCGTCTAATGTTGAATAAGATTAGTCTTTGAGAATAGATTTCAATGCTTGCAAAAGTTGTCATGTGTGTTGAGTACGCTGGAAGAAAGAAAAGGAGAAGATAGTAGTTTTGGAAGAAGCAAATTTTGTTTGATACATTTGTTGGTGCAATTTGGTGTCGACAGAAGAAGTTCCTTAGAGTCAAGCGTTTGTTGTGCATATTATATTAGTATTTTAAAACGAATTTCTGGATAGAAATATTAAGTAGCATAAGTTTGTTGGAGATTGAAGAGAATTGTAATTTTTCTGTAAGGCAGCATCCGTGGCTAATAGAACGAGAAAAGGACGTGGGAAAAACAGTTTTACGATTATTTTAAGTGAGGAGGAACAGTGGAGAGTATTTTAAACACTTTAACGGAGGCGGAAATGTATTATATACATATTTGAAATATTAATTACTGTTATGTTTATATTATTTATATTTTATTATTTAGGTATTATTATTTAGTTATGTGATTATATATATTTTAGGTGTATGTTGCAATTTACTTTGATTGACTTTGGTTTATAGTATTGTATAGTTATTATTTATATATTATAGTTGTTTGTTATTAGGGGGTTGTAGTGTATGTATGGAATATCTAATAGCGTAATATTATTAGTAATTATATGGTAAATATATATATTTAGATATATATATTTATAAGTTATTATTTTACGTAATTTTTATTATATTAATGGTTTATATTAGTGTACTTATATATATATAAGTATTATAGAGTATATTATAATATATATATCGTAAATCATATGATTTATATAGTATAATATCTGTAATATTTTTAATATATTAGTTTTATATATTATATATAGTGATATTATTATACTTATATATATATATATATATATATATATATATATAGCTATATATAATTTAGTATACGTATGGGCATGGACAGGAAAGAAACGCCTGTTGATGGTGTCGCAGTTATGCTAGTTTTTTATTCGCGTAATGGTATAATAAAAAGTGTTAATAGGTTGTCATTTCGAAAGATTGAAGCTGGGAAAATTAAATTTTGACACGCGAACGTTACGGTATTTGTTTCGTTGTTGTGCATCTTGATATTTAAACTGAGTAATAGTATAAAATCTTTGTTGAAGCAACGTGGAGTGATTTGAATTTTTTGCAGGCTTCGCAAAAATCACCCGTATTTCTATCGTAGTTTGGTCGAGGTGTATGGAACACACACTATGGATATAAGCAACTCTTTCCAATAAAGACGTACGAAATTTAAGACTAAAATATCGGCTAGTAGACTCATGCTGATAACATTTTGGGAATGAAAGCTCTGGTCTATTTTCTGGTAACATCTGTCCGAATGGGTATCGTATCTGTAAACTCCTATGTTATTGTAAAACTCTTCAGAATTGAAGAGCTCATACATAAAATAACTCCATAACCGTACTCGTTTTCTTTCGCTGCATTCATGTTACATATCCTGCTTCGATCTACATTTGGCGGTGCCACAGACGCTTTCAAATGCTATCGCCCTGAAGTTTAGATGGTCATTAATAACCCACCCTTCGCAGTTTGGTCTGGCCCCCAGTGATTGTTTATTATTTCCATAAGGTCTAATGAAGTCTTCCAAGGGAGTGAGATTTTTTTCAGATGATCAGGTGAGGAAAGCCGTAGCAGACTGATTCCGTAAAACAGATCAAGACTTTTTTTAACCTGGTTTGGAGAAGTGGGTTTAATGTTTGCAGAAATGTATTAATAATGTTCGAGGAGATAATGTAGAAATAATAATTATTGATATTGTTTACTCTAATAAGTCTTTAATCATTCCTTCATCAGATCTTTCTTTCACTTACCGTGAATCTCTTTATTCTGTGCTAGTGTATTTAGTATTTTTACAGCAGAACTCTAGGTTTCCTTTTTCAGCAGGGCATTCGGTTGATTTAGGTAAATGTATTAGTGTTAATTATAGTTTATTATAATATTTATATATATAATATGGGTTTATATATATATATATATATAATAGGTATATATATATCTATATATAGATATATATATATATATATATATATATACATTAAATGTGTGGGTGTGTAATGAAACGAAATGTGTATGTATGTGAAATGTGAAGAATTCAATAGATAAAATCGATAAGGATGAGAGAGAGAGATGATGGAGAGAGAGAGTAGAGAGAGAGAGAGAGAGAGAGAAGAAGAGAGAGAGAGAGAGAGAGAGAGAGAGGAGATGAGAGAGAGAGAGAGAGGTAGAGAGGAGAGAGAGAGAAGAGAGAAGAGAGAGAGTGAGAGAGAGAGAGAGAGAGAGAGAGAGAGAGAGAGAGAGAGAGCAGTTTAAAATTAATATATGATGATAGATAAAAGAAAAAAGAAATTTCCTCGGGGATAAAAAGTGTTTCGAATGAAGTCCTAGAATAACTTGTTTTAAAAAACGTGCAAAATTTACAAGGCTTAAAATTGGTTGTTTTCTGGAAGAATCTTCGCTTGTTTAAAGTTTATAACAAAATGAAAGAAGAAAGCTGATATTGTTTTTTCTTAACTCTAAATTGGCCTTAATCTTGCTTTATTATAATATTAATTAATTATATTATTTTTTTATTATTATATTATGATATATATTATATATATATATATCAGTATATATATATATATAATCTATATTTTTTTTTTTATATACTATATTAATATATTATTATTATTATTATATTTATATTTTATATTATATATACATTATATTATTATATATATTATATATATATAATATAATTTATATATATTTTGATTATATATATATGATTATATAATATTTTATATTATTTTTATATATATTTTTATATATATTTATAAGATCTATATATATTATTATTGTATATTATATTTTTTATATATATATAGTATACTATACTAAAAAATATAATATAATATAATATATATTTATATATATATATAATATATTATATATATATATTATATATTTATTATATTATTATATTATTATATCATATATTTTTCATATATTATGCTAAACCGTATCCCAATGTTATTGTCTCTAAACACTTTGAAGCTTCGTCTTCCTAAAACTCGCTGGGTTCAATTCTTGTCTATACTATGGAAGCAAATAACAGAGTTGTGTGTTTGAATTGCTAATTCACTCATGCACAGCTTAAATCACCGAGTACTGAACCCAGTTTTTATGTATAACCAGTGAGTAGTATAACACAATACTTAGTTGAAGTGACCCAAATTTGGAACTTCATCCTTCATAATGAGGTGACCCTGCAATAGGAACTTTCTACACCACTTTCGTGGGGTGACCCTAAATTGTGTCTTTCTCGTAAGTGATAAGATGAGTATCATTTAAGGAACTTTATTCATAATGAACCATGAAATTTAATTTAGTATCTAGTATGATGAGTGAAGAGAAAGACTTAGGTTATTAAGATCTAAGGCTACGTCTAACATTGGTTTTAAAAGATAGATTAGGATAATATTTTAATATATCTGGTGTACAAGACACATCTTGAAAGAAATTGATCAGCTATTATAAGTTAGCAATGAGTGTGGGAACTTTGCATCTAGTTATATTTTGTTATTTGACATATATGAAAAGATGTCTATGTTAAAAGTCATAGGTTAAGGGGTGATTAAAGATGAGTATATTCGTTAGGATGGGTATATATAGTATTTTAATTTAATATAATATATATTACTTATATATATGTTATTTAAAAATTATTTATTATTATACAACACCTCTATTATTATTATTATATTATACTATTCATATATATTATATATATTATTATATATTATTATATATATACTATATTTTATATAGTATATATATTATATTATATTATATATATATATTTTTTTGTATAGTGATGGCTACGTTTTGACCGATACATGCTTTGTGTTTTCAAAAAGTATAGACAAAACTTCCCAGAGAACTAGAGGTCTCGACTATGAGATATAATGCTTATAGTATGGTTATAGCGTCGAATCGTGTAATTTTTAAAGTACTGTAGATAGCTAATACATATATGAAGGGGTCACCCGAGAGTGGAACGTCGTTATTTTTTTTCGTGCTTACGTCCTTGTTGTGTGTATCAATTGCTGGCTGACGTTTAGGCACTATCAGACGTTTGGTGTGACCGACCGTCATTAATATGGAGGTCAAATCAGACCGAGGTCTTGTTTGACGCGAGGCAGACGACAGATGAGGCTTTCTTTTTTGCTGCGGTGATTCCTCAATGAACTCTATTTACTACACAGACACCAATCCAACCTCTACCCTCAGAAGAAATTAAGCAATATAATATAATATATCCCTCAAAATTCTCCAAAGACTCTAGGACCGACTCTGATCTAAAGTACTTCACATTCATAGCTCCACATCCGCACTGCACCGCGCCTATCCTTAAGCTTCGCATTATCTCTTAGTAAGTTAGTAGTTTTACTTGATTTATCGTGATAAATGGTGCTTAGTGAAGGGTGGTTAGATTTTTGTATTAAGGTAACCTCGAACTGTATTTTACCGAAATATAACACGACCTTGCGTGGTCTCCACGATTATAGGTGAGCACCGCCTTGCAAACGTTAAATTTTATTGGTGATTCTTAGTATTTTGTTTGAAAGATTGTGCAAATAAATTCAGATTGAAAGTTTCTAGAATAAGAACTTGCTTATGCGGTTTATCTGAATGAGTTGCACTTTCCGCACTGGTTGCTGGAGCACTGCGGTGCTCAGTTAATAAACATTCGTATAGCACAAATTTAGTTCTTTTATATATTGTTTCTAGATTTTGAAGATTTTTGAAGATTCAGGTTTACAAACTATTTCACAAAAAACATAAACGAACAAATAAATATTACTTTCACTTTTCAGTGTTTATTAAAACTTACAATTTACGTTTTAATTACATAACCCCTATTCGCAAAGTACCATCAATCAAAAAACTGAATGTCATATAAATTGTGTTAGGCACTCAGATAATATTTTGTATGTTATATATTGATTGTTCTGTTGTATGAGTTTTTATAGGTAAGGAAGAAAGTTTACTTAAAATTTCATGTTTTATTTCTTTTTTATTTTTCCAAATATATATACATCACCAGTTTTCGCTAGTCTAAATCTCCTGTTACCACTCGCTGTCATCGTGATCACATTAAGTGAATACCTTGTTCTCTGATTAGTTGTCATTTTTGGGGTAAATTTGAATTGTATTAGAGAGTTTTATCTAGTACTAAAGGATAGCACTTATTCTTAAGCTACATCCATTTTTTTATTCCATTTCCTCTACACACCCTTGATCTATTTGATCTATTGATTAAGGTAAATTTTTATAAATTTGTTAAGAGTTTTATTTTTTTTGTTGTTTACATACCCTAATAAGCAGTAAATTCACTAATATCATACACTATCCAACCACCCCATCCATCGCTTCCTGGCTCATTTCTTGTATCTATTTGTATTAACTTTTGTTATCAAGACAATTTTGAGTATCATTTTGGATAAACATATACATAAAATTCTTAGTTCTTTAATATCAAAGATCAAACAATATATTGCTGACGTACAAAGTTTTCTTATTAATAATAGCTTACTTAGCATCATCTATGAATTAAGAAAATATGTACAACGACAAACTTAATTCATCTTAAACAGAAATAAACGGTCAACATTTACATATGTTTTACACACCTAACATACAGTTATATAGTAATAACATAATTTGACCAAAAACGTAACTTATTTCACTACTTGGTAAATGAATAATAATTCAGTCCATCTATTATCATCAATGTTGAGGTCAATAAATCGAAAATAAGTTAGGGTAATTTCTATATACACTAAGTTTTTCATTAAACATATTTCTAATGTTCATTTGAAAAGTTATTTTGAGATGTTATAGTATAATTCTTCTTTATCAAAATCAGGAGGAAATAAGTTTTATTGTTATATATTAGGTTTTTTTTAATCATTGGGATCAGCTGTAACATAGGATGTTTGGCCAGTTTGGTAGTTTCCTATATATCTTCTAAAGATTAAATTTTCTACTCCTGCTTGCTTCTCGTCTTTTTTTTGGTTTGAAAAAAGAGAAGTTTGATCTCAATAAAATGGTTTGAGTATATAATAGGGAATTTTGCCCCTTAATACCCTCCCCAAGTTCTTATACACTAAAACTATTGTTTCTGTATAGTTTTTGATTTCACGCAACTCATCTCATCATAACAGGAGAATTAAAGTTCTCATTACAAGCTAATTATAGTTATTAAAGAATTTCCTTAGGTGATTTTGCATATTAGTCGGGATAATACACTTTCTGTGGTAAACTATTTCCTTCTAGATTACCTGATGGTGTATATTTTTTGTTGTGTATCCTGATCTGGTGAGGAAATTCTTTTAACATGTTAAGGTTTGCGATGTAATTTCGTTTTTTTATTTTAAGCAGTGCTGTTATTATTAATTTTTTCGGATGTTTCGAACTGTGAAAGTCCTATTACTGTTCTGATAGATAGGTCACACCAATTCGGAGCGTTTTTCACAGATACTTTGGCGTTATCCTCAATGGTTTTAATATTGTCATCTACGACTAGAACACTTGACTGTCTAGTTCTAAGTTAGAACCACTTATGTTGTCTTCCTCTTTAGTTTTAGATAAATTATACCATCGTCGATCTTTCCGATAACAAACACTTATCCTCTTTTTTCGGGCTTTCGAGCAGATAGGCAGCAGCTGATTTCGATAATCTTGATTGAAGCATCAGCAAAAACGAATTTACTTACTCTGTATCAGTGGTTGAAGCAGACACCTCTGAACAGTAATATGTGTGGAAGTTGCGGTACTCTAGTAGAGTGTCTATTTATTCGTGGATATCGATAGCTCTCTGTGATGATATACAGCACGAATGTATTGGTAGCGAATTGGAGATTGTATAGTGTGCAAGTAGCGGTGTATATAGAAGGATCTTTTTTTGCAGGAAATAGTTATGCGTAAACTACCTTTATAGTTGTAAATTTGAGGACATTTATCTTCTTTCAGCAATCGAAGGAAAGTAATACAGGGAATACCAGATGCACTGATTATTGAATCATCTCAAGTTCAAAAGTGATGTTACTTATTCTTTGCTCTGTTAGACAAAAACAACTAACTTTAACAGATAAACAGGTTGCGAGTATGGTATTCTTTATTTTATACGTTAAAATTTTAACGGGTTCTCATATCATCAATATACAATGAAAAATATTCCAATTCGACTCCAACTTAAAAACTATATCAAAAACAATTAAGATATGTGTGTGTAAAGAGAATTTGTTGTTGATGATTGTTAGATATATATAGTTTTTACGATGGCTTAAATAATGACCGAGTAATTTTTGTTACTATTTTTTTTGATTTACTGAAAACCAATAATTTTCGTCGTTATATGGTTTCTATTATTATATTTTATTTTTTTCACTCATAGATACCTCATTGAGTACATACTGTTAAATAGTTCACGTTCAGTTTCTCTTAATTAATGTCATTTTATCTCGAAAGATTCTTGTGGTAGAGTTTCACTTTTCTGGTCTCATTGTTTTTCTAAAGTAGTTAGATGAGTTTGTACTTCTATTTATGATTTAGAGATTTCTGTTCAATTTGATTAGTCCAGAATCTACACTTTAGCGGTGGTTCTTGATAGGGAGCAATATTCCTGATATCATTATATGTTTGAATTCGCTAATTCAGTTCATAATCAGATCAGCATTTCGATTTCTTAGTTGCGTTATTAACCACTTACAAACCCAAATATCTTCTTCGACGATATTTGTTTATTTGTTTTAAATTCAGAAATATAGATTCTTAATCGATAGCGTATACCGTTAATATACTGCTGTTCTACTATTTAACATCTTTTCGCACACTGCGAACTTCCATATTGATTGTGTGTGAAATTATTGGTCCTTTAGAAATATGATAGTTAATCTTGACTAACTTATGAATCTTTCTAGCAATAATCGTTTCCGGTGATCTCTGCTAATTACGTTTTGGTAGAGTCAGATACTCTTAAGTTTGCGCTCGCCATGCATGACGGTAATTTTTTTTTCTACAAGAGTGTTGTCATTTCTGTTATCTATTCTATATTTAATACTTTTTACTTTCTTTTTTTATTTTTTTTTTTTGTGATTTGCGTACTATTCGATTGATTAATTAATACACGTGAAAAAATAAGAACCATCGGGGTTTCTTTATTATTATAGATTTGAAACAGCATTTACACCTGGGTTTTTTTGATTACTCTTTGGTAAAATTCCATTTTAGGTATTACGGCGCACTCTCAAGCCAACTCAAATCATATTTTGATTTCACGTTTAGATGAGGAAATAGAACAGTTTTTTACAACGGTAACAGGGTCGATGAGCCTCTAGATTGTTTCTATGTCCACAACGCATGTATGACGTTGTGAATTACAAGCATCAGAGAAAGATAGTTATACAGGGTTAAAATTAGATTACAAACACAGCCTAACTATGGAAGTGCTAAAGCTATTTTTACTTTGGCGTCTAGTGTTAAGCGCTCCGTCTTTTAGATTTGTAGTGTTCTGTTTCATTTCAGATGCTATCACCTTGGCGAATATGATGTTAAACGCCAATGAGCGCTCTGAAAGAACATAGTCATGACTAATTCTTATTACGTACGAATAGAACATGTTTTTCATTACAAAGTCGTTACTCATCTAACGGTAATTAATAACACATTCTTAAAATACTCAACCTAGTATTACCCGATCCTTTTGAATATTACGCAATACCCTTAAATCGAGGTCACCTCTGCTTGAGTCTTGATGCAATTGTGGATCTCTTTATCTTATAAAATTCTCTTCCCAAAAGGGCGCTCACTACATCTGGACATAGATATTGATTCTGGTTAGTTGATACATATACATCGAAAATTTTGATCCTGAATAAGCAATATAAAAATAGGTTTCTTTGAATAAAAATATCAAAGTAAAGTCTAATTTTAGTTTTCTGAGTTTTTTTAAATACAGTTAAATAGTAAAGTCAGTAAAATTTAAACACCATCATTTGGTTTTGAATGTGCCCTGGTCAGTCCTAAGCGCGGATCTCATCGCCTGTGAATTCTATTGAACTATGATCAAGTACATATTTTGCGCGTTAGTGATTTTGACAAACATAACATAAAAGGATAGAGTTTCTGTATTGTATTTCTTAACCCGCTATTGGTCTAATATATGTGCTTTTTCCACTAGTTTTTATTCTATAAGTAAAGCGTAATATATCTAATTTGCGACTATGGCTGAAGATAATTAGTGTAACAAATTGCAGGAACTAAGATATGATCTCACGGTATGAATAATCAGCATTAACATTCTGAGTTAAATTTCCCTGGACTGAATCTAATTGGGTGGGTAATGGGTAAGCTAACAGATTATACAATACTTTCGATAATGTTTTGTACCCTACTTTTCGAGCATTTAAAAAAGTAGGTAAATAGTTCGCTATTTTCTAATATATATATCTTAATAAGTTACCAATCTCTAATGCAGAGAATAGCAACATAATTGAACTATGAATTGATTACTACTTTCATTCAGTATTGTGTCCCTCTCTCGAGTATCTAATATATTTGACTGTTGAAGTAAGAGGTATGACAGTAGCAAATTGGAGTCTACGATATAAACATTTTTTTATAACACTATTGTATATTTAAATGCTTTAACATCATTTACTGTTCCAGAGAGAAATCCCTAGGAGGTATGGCGGCGTTCGTGACAAAGGGTGTGAATCCTGCGAAGTTGAGATGCTATTACCCGAAGGGTGTGTAAGAAGGTGCTTTGGGCCCAGCGTCCGTAAAGGGCTGAGTGCTTACTCTTTCTCCTTCGGGGGGTAAAGCCCGGTTACACCTCGGGTGATTCCATCTGCAAATTCAGACCCATTTCTTCATAAATCTAAATTTCTTTGACATTATTGTGTAAGCTGTTGAAACTCTTCGTTCATGAAAACAAATTAGACGTCATACTACTTTTACTAATGTCTAACTGTTTATTCACAGGTCAATGAATTTTATACTCGAGATGAGGGTATAACTCTGTGAATGATAGTGTCAATCATTAGTCAAGATGGTGGTACTTGATAGATTGATCACTTGATAGGGATATTGTTATTGAGATTAATATTCGGCTTTAACTGTTGCTAATATGCTCGAAAAGTGGAACATATCGAATATATATTGTATGACATGTTAGCTATTTTACCTTTTCAGTAGGGAATTTTTCAGATGTTAGCTGATTATTCATACGTATGTGTATGTAGGTTTGCATGTAAGGGTGTGTAAGTGTGTATATAGGAATGGTTCAATGTCTGATGCTTAAAATTTGTGTTAGCATATGTATTCGTATGAGTTAGTTATTAAATGTAACTTACTATTTTTTATTGTTATGTGTTTCAAAATGTACGTCGATATATGACTTGAATCAAATAAGTTTTTCAATAAGATTTACTAAGGCGTTGATGCGGTAGGGGATGCAGTTGGATGGTTGTTTGAGTTTTACTGATTACTGATTATTATTGTTTTAAAAAATCTAGTAAACTATTACGCTTTACTTGTATTATTTTATTCAAAGAACTTATTTTTATATGCTATGTCAGGATTAAAATAGATTTGTTCGTTATGTCTATGTATCATAAAGTATATGAGATTTATTCGATTGTGTGAGCGGGCCTTTGGGAAGCTTTTGTATAAAGATAAAGGCATTCCTAATGATATAAGTATACAGGGTGAGCCTCGGGATTTGAAGGTAATTGCGTAATGTTTCGAAAAAGGGAAGGAGTTTGATTTTTTAAGAATGGTTTTAGTTATTTACCGTAGATGTGTAATATTAGTTGTTGAAAACTGTTTATTCGTTTATGTTTGCAAATCTTTGTTGTTCTTTTAGGGCATATTTGCGTTTATTTAGTTTGGTCCGCAATGTATTTATTTTCGTTGAAATGAGATCATGATAATATCTATACATAAAAGGAGATCGGAGCGTTTAAGGCGTAAATATGTAAGTGTAAATACAGGTTTAGACTTCTGTAGTCTTGTGTTTGTATCCTTAATTTTCATATTATTCTTTTCTCATGAGCTTGTTTACGTGATAATGTTTGGGTGGAGTTGTATGAGTGGAAACCTTAGAAGAGTAATAAGTGTTCTTAGTTTTTTAGTGAACAATATTCAGCGATTTAACAGATATAGGGTCCTTTTGTATACAAAAGTATTATACATTTTTAATGGGTTAATTTAAGAGTTTCTCCTAGGGTGTGGGTTTCAATCTGTATAGTATTAGAAACCGATGGTTCCTGATGGTTTTCACATGTGTTTAATCAATTCGGTGAGGTATCGAGTATACAACGTTTATTTTTTATGGTAACGATTGAACTAACTCTGTATTGTTCTTGTCATGCTGCAAGAAATGGTGCTTTTTATAGGTTATTACTCTTGGATTCTTACAATTTTGGTTTAGCAGGGTAATTCACCGAAACGATTATTGTAGAATAGTTATGGATTTGATCATAAAGTGTGGTCAGCTGTAACGTATCCCTCTTTTTCTAAGGGTATTATCATTTTTTTTCATGAAACATCGATTGTGAGGTTTTCGATGTGTTGGAAGGAGGTTTGTAAGTGAAATCAGGCGTATTTAATGCTACTGTCGTAGAATCCTTTTATATTTTTGGATTATAGAATCTTAGGAACTTAATAATTTATCATGTCGAGGTAGTTGTAGGATGTCATAGCAAACTAAGAAATCGGTAATGGCTGTACCTTGATTTTTTATGTATATCTGTTGCGCATTAACATGTTGTCATCTAGAGAATTATTTGCCATTCAAGAAAACGCTAGTGATTATTTCTGAGACTTAAATCATTGATACTCTTCTTAATAATATTTCTATAGAAGTACAAGAAATCTCAATTCTATCTATGTTAGAAAATCAATGGACGAAAGTGTCTACCACAAGATTATTTCGATTAACATATTTTAGTGACTGAATTTCGTGAACTTTTTATATATGTTATCAATGATGTAGAGTGCTTACAAAAATATATTAGATATAACGATGAAAATGATTGGTTTTCTATAACGTAAAAAATTAGCGTTTTTAGATTTTATAGCTATTTAAAAACTATATGTATGTGATGAACATTGAGTTATTATTATTATTATTCTATTATTGTTTTTGTTTGTTTTTTTGTTTGGATAAGGTTCATTTCATTGTCATTTTACTGTTATATGATTCTCCTTTGTATACAGTATATTACATAGTGAACCTTGTTTATTTGTTTAATTGTTTGTTTGTTTTTGTCTAACGAGAATATATACGCATTTTTGATACTGATATGTGTTCGTTGTGCATTGGATATCTGTGTTTACTGTTATTACTGATTGGCTGAATAACGTCTTTATTTCCAGCTGTTGGATAACAACTTTTTCTAGCTGCTGAATGTCATTTTTTTTCAGCTGTTGAGCTGATGGTACTTATGACATCTACCCTCCGTGATCTCTAATATCTAGTTGCCTGATATCTCTATGAGGAAGCTTCGTTATTCCAATGGAGGTGTGTCAATTGTATTTATTTTTCAAAGCGTAAACTAAAGGTGGTGGTAAATTCGTACGGTTGCTTGTATTGTCTGCATTGGTTCCATAGTAATAGCTGTTATTCGTTTGTGCTGTGGGTTCATGCGAGTATATTTTCGAAATCTGCTGTCTGCATGGGTAGGAGTAATATATGTTTTTGTTATCGCGAGAGATCTACCGTTTTTGTAGTGAATGTGTGCTTATTGCTAACTGGGAAGGACAATCTCTAAGTTGTTGAATAGATATATAGGTGTGTTTCTTTTCGTCGTGTGATCAGTTGTTAGAAAACCCTTTGAGGTTTACGCCAATGTTGGTAAACCGTCGATGTTGTGACTTTTTAACTTGTCAATTACGGAGTGGTCAGATAGTTCGAATTCATCTGAAAAGTAATTACAGTTGCTAATTAATAAAAAGAGCGAATTATATCATCGTACAAGTTAATGTATTGTTAACATGTATCTGTGAGGAATTGTAGTTAATTTCATTTGAGCTCTTGTGTTAATCTTAATATTTTTACACGAAATTCCTTGGTTTTCTCGTATAATGAGTATACGAGGAAATCTTAATAACTATCAACAGTCTATAGTTTACTTCTCTCTTTATGGATATGATGAATGAGTGCTGCAGTGAAATCAAAAATATCCGAAAAATGGTTAGGTGTTCTGAAAGGCATTTATACTGCGATCTTGTCAAAGGTGTTGGAATTCGGTTTTAGATGGAGATATATAGTTACGTACAAACTTGAATCTGGATTTTCGCTTCTGATCAATATGAAGTAATTATAATTTTTTATAATAAACTGATATATTTTTATGTATTTATTATTGGTTTTTTATTGTTCTTTATGATTTGTGGTAGTTTCAATTGATTATGACCTCCTTATATAAAAATTAAAACTTGTTAGCGGAACTCGCTGATAGTCGAATGAAATTGACTATTTTGATTTGTAATGATGTGCTGTTTTTATTTTTTCTTGGGACACAAGTTGTTTAATATAGTTACGTTTTTGGTTGCTAGTTAGTTACTTTTTACGTGGTTATTTAGAAATTCTATATCGGCTTTTGTTTTATTATGTTTTATTTTAACATGTTTTATTTTTGTTTAAAGTGAAGGTGATGAAGAAAAATTCTTCTGTTTATTATGTGTTTCTTAATTATGGAGAAGCTAATTAATGCTTTTTATTATGTGGAAACATTTGTTAGTAGCAATTATTGTTTTGATGTTTGTATTGAGGAGATAATGTGATGTGTATGTTGATGTTTATAACAAAATGATATTCTCAATTTTTAATTGTGTTCTTGAGATTCAATAGATCAGATAGATTCAGTAGATGGCCAGGGTAAGGTGTATCTTTGGATTGTGGTTTGTGGTTATGTAGTGGTTTGATTTAGATTTTAACGCTTAGTTGTAATTAAAGGTAGGTTTTACAATATTTAGTAAAATTTGTACTTAATCTTATTGTATCAATAGATATATGAGGCCAGAGGTGGATGATGGTACTGGATGTGGTGTTGATGTTAGTGATTTATCTGCTTTTGGGGTGTAAACCTTTACAATTTTAGTAAAAAATTGCCTTAATCATAGATCAATAGATCAGGATTGGCAGGAGGTGACATGGTATGTAGATGGGATGGTGTTTGACTTTGTACTGTATTACTGTGTTTAGGGTTATGTAAAACATGACAATTACTTTTAGAAAAAATTTACCTTAATGAATAGAACAAGTTTAGATCTAATATTTATTTTCAATAGATATTATAGATCATAGGAATCGAACTAGATCAAATAGATCATATTAAGAGCTGTAAAGCAAAGTATTCCACTTCTCGTTTATTCGCGAATTTCGCCAAAATAATCATTGTACTGTGATCTCAAATTTCTTGAGCTCAAACTCGGCATGTCAAATAATTGCCATACTTCAATTTTTTTGCGAAATCGATTTTTTATAATTAGTATTACTCTTAAATAAAATTCTCTAACAGATATGAAAATAATTAATTACTTGACATCTTTTAATATTTTGCTTTATATTATAAATTATAATTAGTTTTTACAATTTAATGTATTAAATGAATTATGTAAATAATTTTGAATTATAGTTATGTATCTGGTAGTGGAATATTCAGGTAGGTTCCTCAAACTCAAAGGGTAAGATAATATTATCTTAAACCCATAATTCATCAAAGGGTTTTGATTTTAAAATAGACGAATTTTATAATTTGAATGTTTATAAGAATGTGACATAGAATGTAAATTAATTAATTTCAAATTGCTGTGAGTTATAATATTATTAAGTATTTATTTTTCAATTATTATTGATAAAAGTTTAGTTTTTTTTCTCTTTATTATTAATTTTTTTGAAATTAAATTATTAAACCAGTAACTGTTAGATCATAATAATTTATTGGCTAATATTTTCACGCCAATATGTTTTAAATAATAAATAGTGCATTATTTATTATTTGTCTTGACATTTAATGCTTATAATTTTACTTTTTGTATTTAATAACAGTAAATAGCCCTTATTGTCATTTTAATTATTACACTTTTAGATTTATTTTTAAATTACTAGTTCAAGTAATGGGTCTTCAGGATAAGGTTTGAAACATCAGATCAAAAAAGTTTTTTCATCATTTTTCGTCATTGTTTCTTATAAGTTTGAGGTTATAAATCTGATATCGTATCTTTGTTGTGTAAATTATATTATACTCTATATTATTATATATATTATATTATATATGATATACTAGGTATACTGTCAGATATATTATATTTTCTTTATATGATATTATTTTTAACTTATATTTAATATAATATAATGTTAATTTCTATATATATTAATATCATATAGCAGTCAACACATCAGCTATACGCAGAGCTAGTTCATTTTTGGAAGGTGGTTGTTATTTCTTGTATTTTACGTCTTTAGTATGGACGTAGCTTAAGCTATAAGGATATATTATTTATCATCATTTCTCTCTCTGCTTCTTCGCCACTTTTCCAAGGTCCTCTTCGCTTTGTTGGCGATGGGATTTATATAATTATTAATATGTTTTTATATTATACGTGGTGGAGTTTTTTTTTATATTTATTTTATTATTTATATTAATTAATTATTGGTTTTTATGGTTGGTTTATATTTATTTATAGGGAGTATTGGTTATAGGTTTATGTAAGTATTGTAATATTATTAGTTATATTATATATAATTCTATACTATATTGTTATATATATATGGTTTTGTTTTTTTATTCCTTTTGTGTTCTGTTTGTTTTTTTTTTGGGCTTGTTGTTTTCTTTTTTTTTTTTTTTCTTTTTTTCTTTTTTTTATGGTTTGTTGGTGTTTTGTTGTTTTTTTTTTTTGTTGTGTTCTTTTTTGGGGATGATTGTTGGGGGTGACTTTTTGTTTCGTTTTTGTGATTTTTTTTGGGTTATGAGGATTATTATTGAATAGGTTATTTATTTTTATTTAGTAGTTTTATTTCGTTTGCTTGTATTTATTGAGGTGTGCTAGATTCAATTAAAGTCAGAGGTGTTAACTTAAACGTCTATTTTTTCTTAATAACTAGTTCTTCGATCTAATGTTATGGTTCAAAGCAAAACATGTGGTGCTCATGGCTAAGCAGTGTGCTTTCAATTTTAAATTAAACTAGTATGAACATTTGGTTGTTTTGATTTTCTGTAATTATGGTGCGCTACCGTCTCTATTTACAATGATATTATTTCTACAAGACTACTTTAATTTTACATTTCTTTATAGTATGTTTGATTCTCTTCAGAGAATTTCTAACTTTCAAATTATTTCATCACTCTCTTTACATTCAACCCCCTTTCCTCAAAACTAGAAATCTCCTTCTATCTACCGGGTCACTGTACCTCTCCGTATAGAATTATTTATAACATCAAGGTTCTTTTTTAATGATTTGTATTACATATTGTAAAATATATGGATTTACTTCTCTTACTCCTTATAAATCTTCGCTTTATTATAAATAATTGGGGTTTTATACAGTAACGTTCTGTACGCTTTCTATCTTTCATCTAATAAATATAATAGGATAATCTTCGCTTTAAATGTTGTTTGAGAAAAGGTCTTAAATATATTAATTGTGGCGGGATATCTTTCCATTCGCATGTAGGTAAGTAGAATGAGAAAGGAAAAAGCTGGAGAAAGGGCGGACCATACTCTCGGTTAACTAAGGAGAATAAATTTTTTTTTTAATTTTTACAGCACTTTGGATTTCTTGTTTTCTATTCTTTGGAAAAGAAACACGATGTATGAAAAGAAAATGAAGGAGAGATTTAAGTTATTATAAAGCTAATTAATACAATTACCCTTGTTTGAATTTTCCTTCAAAAGTCATTAACTTATAAGGAGAGTTGAATATCTTTTGTTTGTGCAATGTGGTTTATTTAAAAATTATGATCAAATCTCTTTTCTTCTGAATACATCATTTATCAATTAGATATAATTAAGCTATTTTATCTCCTAAAATGCAAGACACATTCCATTCAACCTGGTTTTCCTTCATTAAACTTAAAGAACTTTACATTCAATCTTTTTTAAAGGCCTAATCTCCTATTATTGGATTTGATTAAAGGACCAGCAAAATAGTGTATTTATTCATTTATGTCAAAAAGATTTGATAATAGTGTTTTGGCTTTAGTTTGATTTTTGTTGTCAACCTGTTTCCTTTAGAGCCATTTTTAGAACATAAGAAAAATAGACAGTAAGAAGCGACATGGGCTTATCGAGATTGGCGCAGTCAATGTGTAGTCAATAATAATTTCCCAACACGTAGAAAGTTAAGAGACGGTAACAAGCCACATGACCTATGAGACATATCCCAGTGAACTACATAAATAAACCATCACCCAAACAGTTCATACAAAACCACACGCACCCTAGGTCTTGCCGAAAAACTTACTTTATTATACACTAGCCTACTCCACAATAGTGGGGAAGGTAATAGTAAGGCAGAAGTCTTCAACGCCAATTTTTTATAAAAAATCACAGCAAGATAGATTCTAAAAAAATAGTAATGAAAATAAAAAAAAGAAAAATGGTGACGTCTTTAGGAAAAAAAAGTTAGTCTTTCAAAGTTGATAAAATTCTCATAGAATTTTCATTGCTTGCATCCATCCATGGTTAGGTCTCATTTTAGGCTCCAGTTCAGGTGGTGATTATGTTTTTTAAGTATACACAGTAAATCTGCGACTACTTAACAAATTTTATATAACTGGCAAATTTGTAGAAACTACTGTGATTACCTAGGATATACTTAACCTAACCGGTAAAATTCAATCTTTCGTCTGAGGTTCGAAATTCGATATATCGAACTATATCGATATATCGAGTATTGGATTATATCGATATAAATTCGAATTTTATATATATATATATTATATTATATATAAATTATATATAATATATATCATATATATATATATATAGTATACTATATATTTAGTGTCTAAAAGCTGACATTAACTAGAGAACGACAACCCCATCAGGAAGGCATACACCATTGTTGCATAACATGCCACAGGAAAAAAAAAGACTTTGACCGCAAAAAATAGGGCGCCCGAGTGTTAATTTTTGTTTTTAAAACTAACGAATACCCACGGCTAGACCGCCCCGATGTCAGTCGGAGCCTCTCCGCCTCTAGGTGGACTACGGGGCGGACTAATCCCCCCTCCGGATGGTCTCCTGAACCCCCAGCTCTTTGGTCTTTGGGTGGCGCGGGGTTCCTCCGACCATCCCCTCCGGGTTATGAAACGCTCCCCCCCTCGTCCCCCATTGGCCTCGAGCCCCTTAAAAAGCGGTAAATCTCCTTTAGGGGCTCGAGCCGAGCCCCCTATATGGCCAAGGATATATATATATATAAATATATATATATATAATATATATATATATATATATATAATATATATAAATATATAATATATATATATACATATATATTCTAAGAAAATTGTTGCAAAGTATTGTTTTAAATTTTCGTAAGGGGCAAATGAAAAAGTTGATACTATTTTCCTTAAAATTTTCCATAGTTTAATTACCTGCTTTGTCTTGTAAATGCAAATGAAAATGCTTTAGGAAACTTGTAAAGGCCATTCTTCATTATTAAATAGCTACTAAATGACGATAATATAAATATTATTTAAAAGTCACTAAATAAATAATAATCTTTAAAATTAAAATATATATATATTATATATATAATATATATATATAATATTATATATATATATATAATATATATATATAATATATAAATATATATATAATTAATAATATAATAGTATTTTACTTGCCCTAGTTAGTATGAATCTTTCGTCATTAGAAATATCAATTGATTACCTATTTTCCTTTAAAATTTTGCGATATTATTATTTACCTGCTTTGTCTTGTAAAAAAATGCAGGGCTGCGGAGTACGTTAAAGGCCATTCTTCATTCATAACTATGTTTTTGGAAATACATAAGTTAAAAGAAAAGATCATGAAATAAATAAATAAATCTTAAATTATAAAAAGAAAATTCAATCTGAAGCAACATTATTCTTATAAGTAAAAATCCTAAATTGAGAGCTTCTTGTTTTTAACTCTCATATTCTCCAAAAGATTTCGTTCACCGATATTTATAATATCAATAATTTCAAAAAATATCAATATCGAAACTCAGACGAAAGATTAAATAAGCCAACATACCTAACCTTACATTCAATTCATTATGTATACCAGTTTGTATCAGGAAACTTAGATTCGGTTTTTTACGCGTATCCTTGTGATGTGGGGACTAATATCCTTCACTAGTCACAGACATTTCTACAAATTGCCACTCATAACCTTTAAAACTAAAATGTTTTTAAAATGACCTAGAGCGCCCGTAAAATTGGTAATAGTTCTGAAAAGGGTAATCCTATCAAATATATACTCTAGAAAAGATAAGTCATTTTATAATCTCTTTTACATCGCAAAAAGCAGAAAAAAGTGCGGAATTGCCAACTGTGGAATGTCCAAGAAAGTTTTACGCATTTTAAACTGCCAGAATGTTCAATAACATAGCAGAACCGCAAAATGGAGAATCGCAAACTAATAAAAAAGTTGTGGGTCCCACTTTATAGATATATATCCTATATATATATATATATATATAATATATAATTATATTATATATATATATATATATATAATATATACTATATATATATATATATATAATATATATATATATATTATATATTAAAAAGATTTGGAAAGGTTATTAATTTGAAGATGAGTGATACACAGTGGAACTACGATGATAGATATAACATAATGAAAATACTCACGCAAAATGAAGTTGAGCCATAGTCCTGTTATTACAATAACCTCTACCCCAAGCTTAATCCTGGGATGATAGATATGATCACCAAATAAGAATGAAGACTCTAAACTAGAATGAAGCAATGACACACTGCGACACATACAAGAACAAGCAAAAGCAAAATATGAACACTCACAAAGGCATATGAAACAGAGAGAAAAATGAATTAGCCACTTATGATAGTGACCTCAATAATATGCTATAGAGAAATGAAACAAATATGACTGTACCTGAATATTAGAGGTCAGTGTAGACTCATTTCAGCATTTATTGAGGAGTTAGAAGAAATATCAGGGCAAATTTTGTAAAATAAGAATATATTTATTATGCCAAAATATACGGTATATAATTATACACTTCTTTCGTTTTGTTTCTTATAGTTTATAAGTTTACATATACATATATGTTACTTCCAGTCGGAATGTCCAAAGTAAGAGTGTGAGTCCAGGTAAGTAAAAGGTAAGTAGATGTAGGTAGTAGGTCTGTCAGTCCCGTTAACAGGTAGTGAATAAGTCTATTATTAAATGCTATTATTTAACCTTGTCTTGGTACCAAGAGTATAATATAGGCTATATGCATATATAAAATGAAGTTATTTATTATCAATAAAAAAAACTCAAAGACAAAAATAAACACTTGTTGATAACAAAATAAAATGTATTATACACTCCTATTTGTAGAATTATATTCAATATATAAATATATATATCTATATATATACAGTATATATATATATAGTTACTCTTATGAAAACTTGTAATATACAATTTTTATTTTCGGTATATAAAGTATATGGGCTGTCTTAACTCATGTGAATATCCACTAACCATTTATATAAATCAACTAAACAATTGTAAGTGAACAAAAAAAAATAACTATATCAATAGATCCTCATTTGAGGGTTTATCAAATCACTTAATGCAGCAATTACCTTAGTCATAATGCAATATATTTGCTATCGTTCAATAGAAGGGAAAAAGGTGAGGAGAAGAGTCACTTAATCTTCCTTTAAATATATTGAAACAAACTTAGGTAGGATGTTTGCTTTGATTGGTCCTGATGTGTGTAAAGATATCAAGGATATCAGTCCAATAGGGTATTAATCTTGAAAGGCAGAAAGGGGTCCTAGCCTTGAACCTATAATTAAATTGTAATTACTATCCAGATATAGAATTATATATTAACAGTAGAAAACAATCCTTATTTGACCTACCTGCAATGAGGAGGTGCACTGAGTAGCGTAAGCAAAGGCGATTTAATAGACTTGCAAGAGGCAAAAACAGGTTACTAAACCTAAAACACAAGAGAAAATATCAGAGCTGCGTTGGCTGAATATCTTGATGAATGATTAAAATTTTAGTATACACAAAAAGGTTACCTGGATACCAATTGAGTCCTGACAAGAACACATAAATTGCTCTCAAAAAGAAAAATAATATTGCTTGTTAATCTTAAATGTGGAAAAACAACTTAGATTGCTATAACAGATAAATTAGCCTGAAAAACAGAATTTTATGTAAAATCCTTACATATTTCCTCCCCACCCGTCATTTCATGACGAAAATTAGGGAATGAGGTAGCAGTTGTAAAAGAAAAATGAAAGAGTAGCAAAATGGACATTATTCTGAATCACTAGAAGGATCTTGAGTATCAGGAAATTGGAAGTTTTGGCAGAAGACATTAATATCTCTTTGAAATTCATCAGCCGTGATGTTCTCGGTCTGGGTATGGAGTAGACCCAAGATATATGAAGCAGTCTTATCGAACTGACTCTGGGCAAGATTCATAAAATGTAGAGGCAATTTCTTTAACGATTCTGGAAGAGATGTAGCACTAGTGTGTTTCTTGGTAAGTTTGGAAGATTGTGCTGTAGCTGAACGTTTCTTGACCCTGTGACAAGGAATAGCGTCAAGTATAGTAGTAGGAAGAGCAGGAATAGTCTTATCGGGGTTTATTTGTGGAATAGAAGGGATAGAAGAAATAGCAGAGGGTTCAAGAACAGAACTATGAGAAGAATTAGATGGAGGGAACACAATTCGTGAATGGATGGACGAAGGATTTTCACCACTTCTAAAACATAGGGGAACCAGTTTATTACGCTTCCCAATAGACATTTTCTTTGAGGAGCTCTGTTGTATAGAGCGAGCTAGATCATATGAATCTTCTTTCTTCATCACCTCGGCTCGAGAACTCGAAGGTTGTTCCCCATCATCAGGTTGGAATATCTTGTAGAAATGAATCATCTCCCAAAAGGCAGTGACAAGATCTGGCGAGGGATGAATTCCATCGTTGAGAAAGCCATTTGGTCCCAAAGAATAGACTTCATTGTTTGGATCTAGTAGATTATCAAGTTGGGTCTTCATATGAGAGCTCATATACCCCACAGCTTCTGATACTGAAAGTGTATGTTTGCTGAACCAGCGTAAAGATCGGGTATGGAGTCGGTTTAGTTCATTATACACTTTCAATGTATCTGTGTAGGTCTTTAGGAGATGTACGGGGCAGTTCATGATACCATTGCTGGATTTCCTGAGGAGCATTTGCGATATAGCGTTGATAATTATAGTAATGGAGGTCTGGAAAGGTAGGGAGTACTATAAATAATTTGGCATTAGGGTTGAAGTTCTGAAGTTCATATTGGATGTTTTTTATATGAGGTATCGCATCCTCTGCTTTGAAACTGATATTAGGGAGAGTAATGGTGTATCTTTCTCTTTGATTACGGGAACGGTTCTTTGAAGAGGGCTTCCACTCTATGCGGTTGTATGCCATTCTGAAGATGGAGAAAACTATGACATGTGTGGTGGAGGAAGTCATTTCACCAGGAATACACTTATGGAGATCCTCAAACTGAGGGACAGATACCCTTTTAAAAGTTACCAGAAAATTTTCGGGATTATCCTGGTGCCTACTATATTGAGAATCCATGCACAATATCCATGAATGGCCAATGAAAAGAATCTGTAAGGAGAGGAAAAGTTATCAGTCACAAAAGTTTCATAAATATTTTTATTCAATAAAATATGCATTTTATACCTTTTATTTTTATTTAGAGTTTATATTATGTTGTGTATGCAGTGAGGAAAAAAAAAGTATAGTTTGGATAATAAAATAATACATATATAATTTTTATTTATTTTATTTACAATATAAGACTTAATACAAAGTCAAATTTATCTTGATTATTTTTTTTTCCTTTCAAGGATCTTTGGCTGGACCCAAGGGAGGTCCATAGTATCTTGAAGTGTTAACCTTTGCCTTGTTTGTGTTGCTACACAGTCAACAGTTTCTCCAATGATCCTTATAGACTGTTCAGGTTCTTTACTTTCCTGTGAAATCTGAGCTGAGCATGGTTCACTCTGGGCTTCTTCGATTACATTTGGAGCCCAGTGCACAGTTTTTCTTCGAAAAGTGGTCTCAGTATGAGGAGAAGACATATCATTTTGTTCACAGAGTCCCAAGAAATCTGCTATATCAGGTTTATCTTCTGATGGTGTAAAGTCAAGTTTTGGGATAATTGTAGCACATATAGCTAGGGGTTGAAACCTCCTCATTACTATTTGATGTTCTAGTAGCAGATAAAGATATAGATTCAGTTGCACGGGCCAACAAGTCTTCCATAGATAAACGCTGTGCCCATCTTAATGGCGGACTTCCTGGTTCCTGCCAGTTAGTAATTGTAAGAGGAGTATAAGATTTCTGGAGAGGAAGTTCAATAGAATCAGGAGACAAAGAAGGAAGAAGTATAGTGGTAGGAGAAGTTATAGTAGGAGATACTGAAGAAGTATAAGGAGAAATAGAGAAAGATTCTGGAGAAGTAAATAGGTTTGCAAGATGTAGAGAAGAAAAATTACTATCAAAAGAGAAATTTAGTAATGAGGGCAGAGTTTATACTATCCGTTCTCAAATCGTGCTTATGTTGGTCAGTTCTTGCATTGTTCAATTTGTTTCTATTCATAATACGTTGTGATTAATAATAAGCTTTCATTTATATGATA
Source organism: Trachelipus rathkii (assembly GCA_015478945.1). NCBI lineage: Eukaryota > Metazoa > Arthropoda > Malacostraca > Isopoda > Trachelipodidae > Trachelipus > Trachelipus rathkii. The sequence continues at coordinate 24,923 of JABUQX010092840.1, forward strand.
TAACACCAATGTGCAGAATCAACGTTAGACTTTCCTACTCATTCATTAGGAAACCAAGGAATCATATTAGCCCAAAACTCAAAGAAATCATCTATCCTCATTCAGATCAATAAGAGTCGGACTTTAACAATTCTTTGAGTTCTCGTCTGGCAATGTGGAGAAGTTATGGAATCTGCCTTTCTAGAGATGCATCATCTTGTGGGATAATAGAAGTTTCCAATTCTGAAGATGTAGATCTTGTCAATAACTCTATGAAGAGAGTTCTTTCTTTCTAAGTATAAAGGTGGCAAATTCCATTTCTTAAGCTGTTTCTGATGGAACTTATATAATCTCCCTGTTTCTGGCACTTTTACCACATATGTTACTTTATTTGGGTTGACTTGAACTACCGTTAAAGGACCTTGATACCTATCTTTAAACTAATTGAGAGTTAAGTCTCCTGGCAATTGTTGTTTCAATGCCACTTGTTGATTTACCAAAAAAGGATGATATTGGGGATGGCCCTCGTCCCAATATTGGGTGAATCGAGTCCATGGAAGTTTTGGTCTGGAATCATGTGCTTCTTGATAAAGGATCTCAGATGGAGTTTTGTTAGTTTCTGAATGACGTAGGTGGTTATACGTCAATACCACATGGGATAATTGTGCATCCCATTGTGTGGGATTATTCAATGACACCCTGAGATACTGAAGTAAAGTCCTGTTCACTCTTTCAGTGATACCGTTAGATGATGGATTGTAAGGTGTGGTGTAAACAGGCTTTATATTCAGAGATCTCAGAAATTCCTCAAACTCTGGTCCACGGAATTCTCTTGCATTGTCGGAGAGCAGCTGGTCGGGTGACAGAACGTGAATTATTCTCTTTAGGCAGCAGTTTGACCAAGGTTGTGCTGCTCATTGTTCGCCCAAAGACTCCACTACCCATTGACTATAGTGATCAACATGAACACTAGGCAATTATTACCTTTTGGAGGAATTTCTGTAACTCCCAATAACATCGCTGCAGTAATATCAAATGTATCTGGTATTAATTATTAGTTTAGGGAGGAAGCTTCAATTAATATATTAGAAATTTTCCAACTAGGCTCACTTATGCAAGACATTGAAATGTCTTATGCAATGTTCTACTAAACTTGCGTGGGCATATTATTGTATCCAATAAGCCGTGACAGTTTTCTCTTACCTATATGCACGAATCTGATGGTATAGCTACAGTACGCAAAGGGAAGGAAATGACATAATTTGATTAACAGTCGCTTTGCTGGTTTCGATTGGCATCTATATTGCCCGTCAGCCAAAGATGATAAGGAATTTTGGCATATCAACACAACTTCTAGAGACCTTTCAGAGGTGTTTCCTTAAAAAATCCCTTATCGTTTAAAATCGGGTCAGTTGCTGACATCAGAACAATGCGCCATTAGAACCCTTCTACGAGTCATTGCTGAACAATCTATAATCATGGAAAAGTTTTGAAAGGAGATTAAGTTGTTTATTGCTGGAGCCACTTCTGTGTCCTCCCCACCAGAATCAACAGGTGGGATAGAGATTTCAATAGAGGTGTCAGTTTGCGTCTTATTTTCTGGAGATTCATCTATCATCAAAACATGATATACAATTGAAGTCGGTGGAGTTTCTGGACATGACAATGCTTTGACAGCAGACTCTTTCATTTTATTTTTGATAGGGGTGAGTATGTTATAGTGAATGCCACTGAGACAAAACAAACAACATATTTCTGTATAATCTGGCTTTCCAAAGTGTAATGGATGATCTTTACTGGAATACACCAGGATTTGGGTCATGTAAAGATAGGCAAAGGCTGCTATAAGCCTATACTATGGGTGAAAGGCAATTGCCCAGGATATTGAGTGAGTTGTAATTGTTTCAACACCTGTTTTGCCTCTCTACCCATAGGTAAAAATTGTACTTTTCTCTATTGTGGATGAGTTCTATAGCTATTTCTTTTCGTAGATACAGGTGATAATCAAAATTACCTTGTAGAAAATAAGAAAAGCATTGAAAAAGAGAATCGCCTCCTCCAGGGACTTTAACTTCTGTAAAACCAGTTGGAAGTTCTGGTAAGTAGTTAATACTAGAGTTTTCTATCCTCAATTCAAAAGGAGTTCTAGTGAGTATATCAGCAACTACGTTGTTTTTGCTGGGGATGTAGTTGAGCTCGTAATCTATGTCGTTCAATTCTTCCAGGGTTCTGGCTACACGTTGGTTGACCAAAGGCATATTTTGCAAATATAGTAATGGCTTGTGGTCCGTGAAAATAATCACTCTAATCCCGTATAGGAAAGGTTTAAGGGATTTTACGGCCCAATGTATGGCAGCTACTTCCCTTTCTGTTGTACTGTATCCCCTTTGGGCTTTCGAGAACACCATAGAGATGTAAGCAATAGGTTTCTCTACATCGTCTTGGATCTGGCTGAGACAAGCACCTGCACCAACACCAGAAGCATCATTATGGAGAAATAAAGGTTTGGCATTTGGAGATCTATCTGGATAGGACAGTAAAGGTGGAGATGTTAAGATTTTTTTCAATTTGTCAAATGCCTTTTGGCATCGATCTGTCCACTGGAGATTTTTGGTGACTTTTAATAGATCGAATAAGGGCTTGGCAATTTCAGAACAATGAGGTACGTGTCGACGATAAAAGTTCACAAGCCCCATGAACTGTCTTACCTGCCTTACTGTTTTAGGAATGGGAAATTCTCGAACCCCTTTAAGGTTCTTTTCCAAGGGTTTCATTCCCTTATTCAAAACTAGATGTCCTAGGAATTTAACCTCTCTTTGGAGTAAATTAGTTTTAGAGGGTTTTAATTTGAATCCATTTACACGGAAAGCTTTCAATACTTCTCCTAGTATGGATAGGTGTTTTTGGAAAGTGTCGCTTATAATAAGAACATCATCTAAGTAAACCATTACATCTTGCCAAGGGATATGGCACTAGGCAAGTCTCATAGCTCGTTGGAAAGTAGCAGGTCCATTTTTAACCCCGAAAGGCATTCTCAAAAACTCCCAATAGGCTAGTGGTGTGGAAAGAGCAGTTTTTTCGATGCTATCTTCTTCCATCTCAATTTGATAGTATCCCTTACTCAAGTCGATAGTGGAAAAGTATTGCATTCCCTGCAGACTAAATAAGGTATCAATAAGGTTTGGAATAGGAAAGGAGTCTCCTTTAGTTACCTCATTGAGTTTTCGATAATCAATGCACAGACGCATGGCTCCATCTGGCTTTCTAATAGGCACTACTGAGGCAGAGTATGGAGAATAGGATCTACGGACGATTCCGTCTGCCTCTAGTTGATTACAAACTTCCTCAACTTCGTACAAAATGGGGCCTTGGAGTCGTCTTACTGGAACATTGATTGGTTCATCTACAAGGGTTTCTATCGAATGTTTTAGGATACTAGTACAACCCACATCAGCATCGCCTAAGCTCAATGCTGTGTGGGATACTGGTAGTAGTGAGATGGATAAAGTTGTTCTTTCTGATCTTCATATAGGTCTGTGGCATCGAGATTAACCCTTTCGCTGCTGAGGACGTCATCGTTGTCTTCACGAGCAATTGTCCTTAGTATGACTGATGCCGACTATGTGTCGACATAAATCGTATTCGTTCTATACGAAGTTCAGCCATGAACTCTTTGGTTTTCTTTCTAAATTTACGTTATACTACATTTATCTTGTGACCTTTGGCAATTTTAAGACCTGTTTGAGCATATAAATCCTGGCCCGCCATTCGAATCTAGTTAGTATGAACCAAGGGCCATCCGGATGGAGAAATTTTTCAAAGCTCGGTTTTATTGAAAATTTGGGCTTATTATTCTAGATGCTGGGTGGATTTTTATCATTGTATCCCCCCTTATCCCCCATCTCAATGACTTTCTTCTATACTTGTTAGCTCTTCAATCTGTTTCTTTTCTTTCCTCCCCCTTACCCCATCCCCAACCCCAATGTTTACAAAATTTCTTCATTTTATCTTACTTCGTACTTCTTGCTTCCTCTTCCGGAAAGGAATTTTCCATCAGTCCTCTCTTCTTATATATATATATATATAATATATATATTTATATATATATATATATATATATTATATATATATATTATATATATATATATATACCAGTATATATATATATATATAATATATATATTTTTACATATATATATATATTATATATATATATATAATATATATATATATATAGTAATATATTATATATATATATATTATATATTATACTATATATATATTAAGTTATAGGAAATATTTGGAAAACGTTTTAGTGCTATATTTATTGTTTACAATTATTAAACAGTATATATATATATATATATATATATATAATATATAATATTATAATATAATATATATAATATATTATATATATTATATATATATATATATATATACTATAATATAGTCTATATATTATCAGAAGCAAAATAAATACAAACACTGACCCAGCACTGACAAAGCGCCAAGATTAATCAAAAATATGTCGTGATTTCTAACCGTCACTGAGCGCGTATCCAAACAACGCTTGAGCTCAGCGGAGCTAAAGGTTAAAAGCAATACATCGTCATAACGTGTTCTGGGGAGTCCACTCCTATGTGAGCGTGAAGCGTACTCATTGGGGCTGCTTGCGTCAGCATCTGCACGATTTACTGGAAGCGTGGAGATGTAACACTTCTCGTCTCTTGCTGTAGGGTGGCAATACTACTACCCCGGGAGCAATAATCCTCTATTTTATCCTTACCATAGTAGGGAGTATTTCTATCACATATTTGTAGGCAAGTGTATCATACGTAGAGGGAGTCTGTATTGTGTGGTAATACTGTGTAATAATTAAGAATCGGGTTATGATCAAAATGTGAAAATAAGAAGGAGATTGGGAAGAAAAAAATCCAGAAAGTATATTTGAAAGAGGTATTAATGCGTACATGACGTATGGTTGATAGAGTAATATCCTTTTGGTACTTTAGCTAAAGGTGTTCTTGATTCTCTAAAGTTCGTATGTCTTTAGCGATTATAGTGATGATATTTTCATATCTGGTGATTAATTCTCGAGTGGAGAGGTCTGGTAATAATTTTTCATCTTTTAATAAATCATACCCGATAATAACATCATATGTAGTGACTTTGTCATCAACTACTACATATGTTCGTGTGGCTGTTGTATATATAGGAGAAAGTTGTAAAGGGATAGTCACAGCGCCCATGACTGAAAAAATGACATCTCCAATCCCCCTTACGCCAGTGTATGGTGTAGTGTGTAAAGGATACAGAGTGGGATCTAATAGTTTGTAAACCCTAGATGTAATGAGGCTGACAGTAGCGCCAGTGTCAACTAAGGCAATTAAAGGTTGGAATTTTAGAGCTTTTTCAATTACAACACCCACCAGTAGAGTATCTTCTGGGGGCATTTGGAGATAATTAAGCTGTATAAAAGGTCCTTCTATGATAGGAGAGACAGGAGTTTGTATGGAGACAGTCTCAGAAGTGACTGGGAACTTTGGAGAATCATTATGTTGGGCTTGACAGTCAAAAGTCTCCAGAGGGTCATCATCAGGTAGTTCACAGTCAATAACAGAGGATTCCCGTTCAATTTCTTCTAAAATGGGTTCCAAAACCAACTGTGACCCGGCAGTTGACAAGAAACCTCTGTGTTTGGTATTAGATCTTTTAGGTCTTTGAGGCAAAGATGGTAATTGTGGTAATCTTGCTGGAAAAAGTAGTGAAGGATGACTCTGTGGGTGGGTCATTGACCACAGAGGTATTCAGTTTCCCGAATTAGATAACCTTTGTTTACATTCTATCCCCAAGTGTGGGCCATCGCAAATAGAACAGCAAAGAGTGCTATCACAAGCTTGTTGTCGCTGTATTCGCTTAGGGCAATCCTGCATGACATGGCCCTGTTCTTCGCAATGAATACACTGATTCTTCTCAGTATAACACTCCGAGTGAACATGGCCCCTTTTCCCACAGAACCGACAGTAAGGTCTGGAGGGGCAATCTCGTACATCATGGTCGGGTTTCTTACAGTAAGAACATGGATGGGAATTTTTCGACCAGTGAGACTGTCTTGGTCGGTCTGGTGTTCTGGAACGTGAGGATCGTGAAAAGATTTTTGTCTTGTTATGATAACCATTAGAATGTGGAGGTTGTGGAGGTAGTGCTAGAGCTTGTGCATATGTAGATGGAGAGGATGGAGTTCTTGGCGAGGATGAGGTTTCTGCTAATTGTAGATATCCTGGTGATAAGTTCGAAGGGTTCTGTGAAAAGGATGGTGATGGAGCAAGAGAGAACTGGGGAGATATCATTCCTTGATTGTAATAATATTGAGGTAATGGAGGGTCTAGAGTTGGAGTTATCATAGGTTGATATGTTGTAAGATCTATTACCTCAGGTTGGGACAATGGAGTGTTTGCTGGAACAGGAGCAATTTGGGGAGATGGTAAGGAAATTGGCACTAGGGGAGATTCTCTAGTGTAGTTCTGATCTATGAGCTTGACCAGCCCGTCCCATGAGAGGGAACTGCCACCCATAGACAACTCACACACCATGATTAAGGAATTAATGAACTCTTGGATTTGGAGAGGTAAACTGGTAATTAGTTTTTCTCTTATGATCTTCATCATCTTCGTATCCGAGCCTGGAAAAGCTTTCTGTGCCAACCCTTGCAACCTTAAAGCATACAGGGGAATGGTTTCAGATGGTAGAATTGTAGCTGCGTTGAACGTACTCAGATCATTCTTAGTTTGTTTCTTAAGGTACTCTCCGTACCAATCAGTTAATTCTCTCTTAATCACTGTATAACCTGTGTTGCTCTGCATTAGTAGATTGTAAACATTCTTTATGTCACCCTCATGGTTGTAAATCCAGAATACTATTCTCACCAGCCATTAGCGGTAGAAGTTGAGGGTAGTTAACTGGGCATTACTCCTCAACAATCGATTTTAAAGAATTGAAGTGAAACGGTTTCCGCCCTCCAAATTTCAATATTTTCCCACTGAAAGTCATTTTTTGTAGGTGTCTTTGTGCTGAGTCAGCTGAGCCCATCATGTCCTGTCATATTGTGTCATGATATGTGGTCAAGTTCGATGCATAATTTCATGATTTGCTTGGATCAGCTGTCTCTAACATGGGGTAATCTTTCAGGTGTATTCTGGTTGAAATGGCTGAGAAATGCGCGGAGTTTGTTGTAGAGAACTGGTTGATTGCCCACCTTGATGATTGTTGACTTTTCAGTCCGAGTGAGTGGCACTGTATTATGTAGGGTAAAAATATGTGACGGCCTGTAGTTCTGAATAGGCCGTTGTTTTGTGTTAAGGAGTGGGGCATAGGTCCGGTGGATAGGGACATGGTCGAGAGAATGTAAATGTGTCAGCTGGTAGTGGCTGGAATCGTGATGTCTTACTAGTAAATGTTGGCGGAACTGCTTGACATCTGTGTTCTGGAGCCCGCCGAACCAACGATCACCGACCTCAACTGGGGATATTTCTAGATGCTTGCTCTCTGCACTCTCCGACTTGAACATTTGGGTACGGGCACTTCCATACCTTGGTCAAAGTTTGTTTTTAGGTTATGGCATTTCTTGATCCATTGTAGAGAAGTTTGGCAGAAATTTGGGAGAAGTTTTTTGAAAGAAATCAACAAGAACGTAGATATGAATTACTCCAATCTGAAGCAGTGATGAATAGCATAGAACAAAGGTAGATGAAAACTTGAAATAATGAGAATGAATCAAGGAAACGACAGTAACTGAGAAGAAAAGGTAGCGTATTGAGCTTAGGGTAGTGTAGCCAACTACGCTCTGCTACCATTAAAAAGATGAAAGGTTATTAATGTTGAAGATGAGTGATGACACAGTGGAACTAGCGATGATAAAGATTATAACTAATTGAGACTAATCAATCTCGAATTAAGTCTAGCCTATACAAAATGTGTTTATCTACGTACGATGCTTATACATACTAGACCAAGCCTTAATCCTGGATGAAGGTTTAATTAATTATCAACTGGGTTAAGTGAAATACTCTTTATTAAATGTTAATTGAAGTTTAAATAAAAGAAGCTAAGCGACACATACAAGAAGCAAGCAAAAGCAAAATGATGAACGACTCACAAAGGCATATGAAACAGAGAGAAAAATGAATTAGCCACTTATGATAGTGACCTGATTGTAATACCTGCTATATAAACCAAGAGAAAATATGAAACAAATAATAATGACTCTGTTATCTGACTCACTATTAGAGGTCAGATGTATACTCTATTTCATAAAGACATATTATATGAGGAGCGTTTAGAAAAATAACATAGGATAGTCTTAATTTGTAAACAATTAACTATACCGAGATTAAATTAAATTTATAAAATCCTTCTTTCGTTTATTGAATTGTTCTTTATAAGAATATAATATTATAAATATATTTACAATATTATATATATATATAACATAGTAACCTAAAATAATATGTTAATACGCATACAAGTATATTACGGAATGTACTAAAGTAAGAGTGATGTAGTACCACAGGATAATAGTAAAAAATAGGATAATGTAGTGTAGTAGTATAATAGGTCCTGTATAACTCAGGATCACCATGTTAACAAGGTTAGTAGAATAAGTATATTATATATAAATTGCTATATATATAAATATTTTAATAAAATCCTAAAATGATTTAATAAATGAATTGATATTATAAGTAAGTTATTATAATTAATTATATTAATTGACTATATGATACCATTGTAAAATATTATATATACTATTTTTAATTATTAATTATTATTATATTATCTTTAATTTATAATTATATATATATCTTTTATTTATATATTTTATTATTATTATTAAATTATTATTATTTATATTATTATCTTATATAATAATATATATATATATATAATATATATATATATATATAAAATGAGTTATATTATTATCAATAAAAAAAACTGTCAAAGACAAAATAAACACTTGTTGATAACAAAATAAAATGTTTCTATTGGTTTACTGCCTAATTTTGTGGATTACAATTTATATTTTAATTATGAAATATAATTAAATATATTGTTGAATATATACAGTATATATATAGTTACTCTTATGAAAACTTGTAGTAATATTATTATTGTTTTTATCATTTATTATTATACGAAGTAATACATTTTAATAGTATTTGTGGCTTGGTCTTTAACTTTTTGTTGATATGATTTCTCGAGCCAATAACTATTAATTTCATCTATAACAATTTGTGTATTAGTAGAGTTAACAAAAATAAAAATATACTTTATATTTCAACTAGAAATCTTCCTCATTTGAGGGGTCTGGTAGTTTATACAGAATCAATTAATTAAGTCTAGACATGATAATATCCTTATATTTTTAACAGTCTTAATTATATCTGACTATCATACTATTAACTTGTCTTATTCGTATCTCTAATTTATCCATGAATTATAGTGAAAATAATAATGGTTTGAGAGTATTAGTTTAACATATTACTCTTTATTAATTTATCTATTATTTATACTAATTAATATAATAATATATATTTATATAATACTAAATCATTATATAGGTTAGGATGTATTTGTTCTTATGTGGCAACATATTTGGTCCTAGATGTGTGTGTCATAAATTAGTATCCATTTAATGCGAAATCGGAGATATTTCAGTTCGCTATTATTCATTTATTTAAGAGTGTGTTGTTTTTTCATATGATGATACTATAGTATAATATGGTCTCCAGAATGATGGTTATTTGAAGGCAGTTGTTAACCTAATTAAATTATAATATATTGAGTTACACTTATACTATCTTTCTAATTATATGACTTTTATAATATCTTATTTATTAACCTTAGTATTAGTAATAACTATATATTTCCTTCTTAATTAACTCACAAGTATATATAATATACTTTCTCTATATGTGTGCGGCCTGCTTGGATACTTTGATGATAATGATGTAAAATTTTAGTTAATGACAAAATGACTACCGTTGGAATGATCCAATTTGTGCTCTTGGATATCATAGAATTTACCATAACAATACTGGCTCTGATCAATTTATCCTGATAAAATAGAATACTGTTCTGAGCTTGTTTGAATTTCTTACATGTGGAAAACAACACACCTCATTCAGTAATTTGTTATAGGAGTCTAGTGGTGGGAGGATAAAAGTTTAGAGCGGGGGTGAGAGAGAGATCACGAACTTCTAAGAATTTGTCAACTTGTAACCATTTTGTCCTTTACATATATATATATCTATATATCTATACCGGTATCTATCGAGAAGACTTACTTATTATGAACTATATATATTTGTCTATATTAATTAGGGAAACTCTACTTATACTATATATATATTATATATTATATATTTATCTATTATATATCTATCTATCTATATATTATATAATATATATATTAATATTATATTAGTCGTAAGATAGAAGGGCGGTCATAACCCCTGATTTTTTATAAATAAATATTAAGGTAATAATTCAATATTTAGGGAATGTATCGACTACTCAGAAAAGAAGGCTCGAATACCTGAATACTCTATATTTTTTATGGTGACCTAGTATACCTTATTCTATATCTATTTTTAGATTACTTTAATTATATATAAAAATACATAGTTTTTAAAGATAGTACAACCATTTGTGTCAAGCTTAGCTAGTTTTATTCAGGATTGCATTCCAATATACTAAACTCATCCTTAAGTCATTTGTTCATATATTTATTGTGCCCAATAAGTATATCTTTAATATACAAAAATTTATTTTTAAATTTATTAATAAATTTCTTAAAATAGTATCTTTAAGGAATATAAACAAACCGGGAAAAACAAAATCAATCTGTATTTGTGTTTTGTTTTACTATTTCAAAAAATATTCCATTTCCATTTCCACAAGTAAGTATAACAAAATAGATTTCACTTTAAAGCTTTTATACCATAGTTATTAATCATATGTCCATACGTTAAAACGCAATCTAATGGTTAAAATATAAAGAATATAAAATATGATGAAATAAGAGACCTTTCTACTTACTCAATTTAAATCTGCTGAAGACCTAAATAAAAAACACGCTATATAATTCTCATACATGTAAATATATAGTAATATTATCTACGTCTGTATGTTGTTGTAGAGAAAAGATATAAAGGAATGAGCTTATCTTAAACACATTCAAAAATTCCCATTTAATATTGTGATTCTGCATGAAGAATGCAACAATTAAGCTTTGCCCACATAGGTTTCAACTGGCGACAGACGTCCTGTTCCTCTTTAGAGGTTATTTACAAGGTGCTCCTCCTATCCGCTCTACACATATAATAATACCGCTACAGCATCTCACGCTCAACTTCGAATTATATCGAGATGAAGGGTGTGCTTGTAATAAATATTTGTCTGTCTGCCAAGCACTGCAACTCAAATTATATTTGACATCATCTGTAGAAATTTGGCCCATTTTCATGCGCCATCACTTAAAGATTCTCTTCTGTAAGGACAAGGCAATCGTCCTGCTTTTTGTTATAAGTCTCTTATCTCTTCCTTCATTTTTTTCACAGATTGCATAACTCTTGATGATTAAATTCCTTTTGCGCCTCTGATAGATCTGGTCTCTGTGCCAAGGTTTTTTGCAGAAGAGGTTCCTTTTGGTGTGCATTTAACACTTTGATAGTTTTGACTATGAGATAATCAATGCAACTTTGGGCATGAACATTATCAAGGTCTAACATATTGATTTTAATTTGGAGGGCTTTTCTTATTATTCAACAGCAATAAACAAATTATTATTGTTGGCTCGGCTTTTGTGGAATGAGGGGTGGTCCTGAGAGAGATGTCGCCCTTGTTGATGTGTTTACTAATCCTAATTTAAAAGTTTTCCTCGATCCCATTATTACATGAAAAAGCAATTTTAAATATGGTATACGTGCTAAATTTTCGCAATACTGATTGTACATTTGGGGAAGATCAATTCCATATATTCCGAAAAAGGGGACTAATCTTAATATAACGCCTAACCTATAGAACAATATTTTGGTCACAACTATATGGTCTCAAATGAACATACCCCAACAATACAAAAATATTTCTTTTGGCCAAATTTATATTTTGTCTCTGATTTCACTCTAATATAATAACTACTAGAATTAGCATTGTATAATAAATGTAAAAAGTATTTAAAACCAACAAATTCTATCAAATCTTCGCTATCGATTCTCATCTCTCTAAGACATCATTTTCTGCTTGCCTTACCTTATGTGCACTCTATATGAATCCTTCTTAAGTATTATACATTAGAGCTTTACTAAACCTGTCCAATAGTAAGTCATAACTGTTAATATATTTTGTTTCACTATCACCTCTCTATAGGATTGCTCCATCTGTAACCATATCGGCACTTTGATGGAAACTTTGAACATTGGGCTCTTCAAACAACACTTTTCCCTAATTTCTGTCATATTTTTTAGAGTATACAAGTAATACGTCGAGAAGTGTTCATATAATTTTATCTGACCTAGCTATATTACTTCAATTACTAGTTATATTAACAATAGAGAAGTTGCATTATTGGATTTTAACTCTCAGGTGCTTTGGAAGGCGAACTAAATATGGGTCTTACCTGTGTAGTACTATATAATCTCATCTATCACTTTAATATTCAAATTATTAAACGTTTCTGGATAATCCTGATTCCTCATTATATCTCTTGTCTATTTATTCCGATGTCATATTAAAAAAGTTTCCTGGACAGCACACACATTAAACTTCTATCTATATATGCGAAAACACCAACGAATGAAACAGTATAGGAAGTTTTTGTTTTTTTGGCAAAACAATAACTGCTACTGTATTTTTGGGTTTTAATATATTTTTGCCTTTATTCTTGGAGTATATATTATGAGAATTTATTCAATAATCGTATATAAGAAGACTATTCATTACAAGAATAGAGACTAAGAATGGAGAATTGTTTTTATGATTGATTGTAAAAAGCGGGATAGTAAACATCAACAACTGAATTATTGTAAACATCAAGCAAAGTTTGTATATCTCGTCTTCGAACTATGCCTTCAAAATATGCCAATTTAAAAGTGCAGCCATAGTTTTAAGAACCCATTCTTATGCCGTTCAATATACATCTGAGATTAAATGTATCCAGCTTATACTCCCCTACCTACGGAGTAGTTGTCTTGAAGAATGCACCAACTTTTTTTGTTCGTTCCTAATAATTTCGTGCTGATGTCTATCTCTCTTGTAACCATATATATTAATACAACTTTATCCAATGATAACTGTAGGAGAGGATTCTTTGTAACTCAAAGTGTCATCAATGACAAGTCGTATCGTCTGATAAGGCGTTTTTTAACACGCATGTAATTTCTGACAAATGAGGGATCTGCATTTTTGTACTATGTGTTTCATGCTTCATGTATCTATATATTGTTGACCTAATTCATCTAACCGAGACAAATGGGAATAAAACATATGCCCCATTTACATAAAACCATCACATTCTTTTTTGTTTTGCTTAGATACACAACATAGTTTATTTCTCTAATCCAACTCTTTAGAACTTATTTTTAAATATATTATATTATATATATATAATATATAATATAATATATATATATATATTATATATTATATATAATATATAGATTTACTATATATATATATATTATTATATAATAGTATTATTATATAGGTATAGTAAAAGAATATATCATATTCCTATAATATAATAAAATATATATCTATATATCGATATATATATATATATAATAATTATATATAATATATATATACTATTATATATCAATATATTATTATAATATAATATATAACTATTTTCAGGCTCTTTTTTTTTAGTGGACTCTTGTGTTAAAAACTATTTATAATTGTTAAAACTTCTTAGATGGATGTGCATTTCTTGTGTTTTACTTGTGATTTTTTTGTAGGTATTAGTTTAGCAAAAAGCCAGTTATATATAGGTAATAAAAGGGAAATTCTTGAAAATTTCTGGATCGTAACGATCTATAATTGCGAGCGGGTTTACTACTTGCAGGGGGAGTCACCGTGGACAGGAGTTTGAGGTGTGTGCTTTATAGAAACTTATTTAACACTTTTATTCCATACCGCTCCAATACACTCTCGAACCAGTATTATAACCTTCATTTGTGAATATTCAAGAATAAGGAGCATTAAAACGAATAATAATATTTTATATATATGAGCAGACAACAATTAAGAGAAATAAAAATTGAATTTCCTATATATATATATATATATATATATTATTATATATATATATTATAATATATATATATATATATTATATATATATATATATATCGCCAACTAAATATATATTATATATATATATTATATTATTATATATATAATTATAATAATATATATTTTTATTATAACTATATATATATATATTATATATAATATATATACTATTATTATATATATTATATATATATTATAATATAATATATATATATCTATATGGGTAAATAAGCCGTTTACATGTGGGCTCATGATCGTAAATCTCCTTTCGATTTTTTGATTCTTCAAATCGTTTGTGTACTATCGAATAATGCCGTAAAACCATTTCCAATTTATGTAAATATTTAAGGAAAAACAAAAGAGCTTGCATTTTAAAAGCTGAAGCCGTGCTTGGAAGTCGGTCTTTTATTGGTCTGCAAAGTTACATTTAAAAATTTGTTTATTCACTTTTAAATTATAAATTGTGAATTAATACATTTTTTTATTGATAATGAATTGAGCAGCATTTTTTAAACAAAATAAGCTCAACAAAGTTTATTGTCATGAGAAAAATTCAATATTACAATGCACAGTACCGCTATGGAACATCCAGTGAATTACAAGTATATATAATAATATATATTATAATATATATTATATTTATATATTATATCTATATATATTTATATATATATATATATATATATATATATTATATATATAAATATATATATATTCTATTGATATATATATTATAATATTTATGTATGTTGAATGTATAGTATATATCAGATAATTTTATATGTATAAATGCGATATTATAGTAATACATTTATATATTATATATATATTATATATATTATATATATATTCAATACATATATACTATATATTTATATTATATTATATATATATATATATATATATATAATGGCCAGTCTCCAGAAGAGCTACAATCTATCTCAAAAACTACATAGCTACAAATGGAAATGGAATAATTTTTGGAATAAATTGGATCCTTGTAAAATTTTAGTAGGAAAAATGGTACAATAACAATATATACAACAAATTAAAAGTAAAATTGGCTATTTGTTTCTGGGTGGGGGAGCCTGGGACAATAAGTATATCTATATTATATTTTATTTTATTTGTAAAGTAATTACACGGCAATGTAGGTGTCTCGAGCCGACCGACGGGGAAACAGCGGGGGGGGGGGGGGGGGGGAACTTTTCCTCCCATAACCCGTAGGGGAGGGCGGAGGAACCCCGCGACATCCCAATACCAAAGAGCGGGGGTTCGGAGACCTCTCCGGAGGGGCGCGGGGGGAATTAAGTAGTCCTACCCCGTGTTTTTCCCCTGGAGGGCGAGGGGGACCTCGAACTCTGCCATCGGTGGCGGTATATCCCACTTCTGGGAAGTATTTCATTTAGGTTAAAAAAAAAAACAATTAATTAGAAAGTCTATTTATTTTACGAGTAACGTATACAAAACTCTCTAAAATAGGCTTTCTATTCATTATTAACTCATAATTATATTAACAATAATTTTTTTTTTTAATTTTTATTTTTTTTTTTTAACATATTCTAACTAAAAATAATAATATTTACCAGGGAAACCAAAATGTTTCATTTTCCTTGTATATTTAAAGTACCTATGAAACCATATATAATTTATATATAATCTATATAATATATATATTATATATATATATATATATATATATATATATAATATTATTATATATTATATTATTATATAATTATTCTATATTTATAATATATATATTATATATAATATATATTGTATTATCGATATGATATTATCGTATCTGATATCGATAATCGGAAAACTCGGTCGCTGGCCAGATGTAAAGTTTACCAATATATATTATATATTTATATACTTATTATTTATATTTATTATATATATATATATTATATATATATAAATATATATATATATAATATATCTATATATTATTATATTATATATATATATTATATATATATATTATATATATATATTATATTGGTAATTTAATGGAGTTTTACTAACTGACTTGGTTCAACGTTATATAGTATATTTTAAATTATAAAAACATTTCATTTACAAATAATGGTTTTAAAAAATTATTTGAAGTTTTTTTTAAAGTATGCATTTTGAGTTTATTTTGAGTTAATATATTTTCACTAAAATAGTGAGTGAAGCACTGAAAATCAAAACATTTCGGCTTTTTTCCGTTCGTTGTAGGTGTATGATACTTTGAAATGCGTTTCATAGATTATCGATAACATGATATCGATATTATTTTTTCCTAATCGATTTTTTCACGTTAATTTCGACGGATCGATATTATGACATAGTGTATGAAAAATATTTCAAAGAAATGAAATTAGCAACCTAAATAATAGCTGGCATATTTAATGATAAAAAAAGATAACCTTTTTTATATTATACTACGAATTTACTTTTCCATAATATCTATAATATATATATTATATATATATATATATTATATATAATATATATATATTATATATCTTATATAATATTATAATATATACTTATATATATAATATATATATATATTTATAAGTATATTATTATTATATATATATTTACATATTTAAAAAAATATGCATATTTTCTTACAACGCATATATTTCTTATATATATTTTATATTTCATTATAATTATATAATATATATATATATTATTTATATTATATTATATATATTATATCATATCAGTAGGGATATATAATATATATATATATATGATATATATATATATATTATTTATTATATATATATTTTATATAATATATTTATATATATTATTAATAAACGGAGTTCAGTAAATAAGAGCCGACGTGGGAAAGAGGGCGGGGGGACGTTTTCCATACCGTAGGGGAGGGGCGGAGGAACGCCCGCGATACTTAATATAACCCTCTCATACCAAGAGCGTGGTTTCGGAACCTCCCGGATGGGGGGAAATACGTCCTACGCTTTGGTTCCCGGAGCCCCGAGAGACCCGATACTATTACATCAGGAGGGTCTAACCTTGGTTACTTCGTTTAAAATATAAAATAATTTTTTTTTAAAAACATAATGTGTACCCAAGACCGCCCCAATAGCAGGAGTCGGGGTCTTCTATGGTCGGTGCTTTCCGGGGAACGAAGGTAAAGGACTATTTCCCTCCCCTCCGGGAGGGTCTCAGGAACCCCGGCCTTTGGTATTTGGGTTGTCGCGGGGGGTTCCTCGCCTCCCCTACGGGGTATGGAAAGTCCCCCGTGTTTCCCGTAGGCTCGAGCCCCTAATTTTTGTTTTATTATATTGTATATCGTATATATATTATTATATTATTATTATGATATATATTTATATTAGTATATATATATATATATATATATAT
>JABUQX010092841.1:0-34853 GCA_015478945.1 Trachelipus rathkii
ATATATATAATATATATAATATATAATATATATAATATATATATATATTATATTATATAATATAATATAAAATAATATATAGTATATATATATATATATATATATATATTATATATATAATATATAAATATAATATATATATATATATATATATATATATATATATATATATATATATATATATATATATATATATATATATATTTTATATATAAATATAATATTTTTTATAATATATATATATATATATAATATATATAATCGATTGCTTTCGAATCTGAAAAATATAAAATAAAATTTTTTTTGTGAAAAATGTGCTGATATTGAAATCAAAGTGATACTTGTCAGACGTTTCTCAATTTCTCATAGTAAAAAAACGAGTTTTCTCAACGACAAAATTCATTTCCTGGTGAATGAAACCGAAATTACTCTCCTTTTCCATAAAAAATTTTATAAATGATTTTCGATCTCCATATTTGTACGAAAAAAGTTCTTTTTCAAATATTTTAAATTTGGATGAATTTTCCAAGAAATACATTGGAGGCAAGTCCTTATAATTATCGACAATGTTATTAATAATTTTGTAGAATTCTTTTCTTTTATTATTTTTGTCTTCCTCATCGACAAAGGGTGATGAAAGCAGCGTTTCGCTAGTTGTTCGTAATACAAAATTTAATGACGTAATTCTTAGTGAGTCAATTGCGTATTTCATAGTCATTAAATTTTCTAAATTATTTTCAAAAGATTTATGATCGCCAATCTCATTTCTTTTCTGCTTGAGATTTCTATAATCGTATTTTATCGGATGTGAGATTGGGTAATTCAATTTTGTTTTTTCAATACTTTTAGTAATGCATATATCTTCGCCTTTAAATCTTTTAGCGATATGTTTCTTCATAGGTGATTCGAATCCTCCACTGATGTCGTAATCCTGAATTATTAAATCTTTAACGAACTCCTGAAAACATGGCATTGATGTCTCAGAAAAGCAAAAATCATTGAATTTGAAACCAAGGTGCTTTTTAAGTAAGATAATCGCTAATAAGGCCATGTCCCCAATGTTATCGACTCGATACTGATCTCCATTCCCTTTTTTTATTATAATTAGGCTATTAAAGGGCGAATTTTCTAAATATTTTTGCGGTTGTTGCTGCTGCTGCTGCTGTTGCTGATGATGACGATGATGAAAATTTCCGCCTTCATCTTCATTTCGATTGTCTTTCAATTTCTCTTTCGCAAATAACTCATCAAAAGATCTTTCGCATAATGCGTGCATCTTGTTAATTGAAACATCAGAATTTGCTTCGAAATAATTATTTTTGATGAAAGCTAGTAGTTCTGAAATTAATCGTTCTAATTGTATCGTCAGTACGCTTTCTTTTATTAAAATATGGTCGAACAGTGGTGCTGGAAAAATTGGCAAAGGACCAAATTTAAACCTAAGAGATTTGTTATTTAGGTACATAATGTTGATGAATGGATTTATACGTGACTCCCAAATTCCTAATAAATGAAGTATCGTTGACGGTAATCCCATAACGTGCGGGAGACTAGTCTTAGTTTTTTTATTATTTTCAGGTAAAATACCTAGAACCAAATTAATAACGTCGTAATATTTTAGTTCTCTTATCGTTTGCCAGGAAATGCCATACACTAGCCCTAAATAAAGAAGTAAAATGTTTAAACAATCTCTCTTTAGAGAGGTTTTTAGCAAATCGATCGCTTCTGTCGATAACGCCCCTGTTTTATCGGAGATTAGCTGAAGGTCCATTTCGGTTTTCTCCATCGATCTCGATAATTTTTTTAAGGCTTCAAGAATTGAGTAACAGGAAATAAGATGAGACGACGGTGAATAATTATTGAAATACAAATCCCCCCCGGCGTTTAAATCGAAAGGTCTTTTCTTTTTACGATTGGACTGGTTCGTTTCCCTAAATAGCCAAGAATCATAGAGAAACCGGTGAATGTTCGTCTTGCTCAAATTATTAATCAGCAGTCTTTTAAACATTTGCAATTCTTTAATATAGGTAATTGGTGCAATGTAAAATGTTCTAAAAAAAAAATACAATTTAAGAGTTAGGTAATTTGTTGGTGTTGCAGAAAATAATCTTTTCTTATTTCCGTTCAAATATTCATTAGCTATATATAATACTGCGTTGAAATAAAATAGAGATAACAACTGAGAACCATATTTCACCTTACTTTTGTTACCTAAATAATCTTCAAAGTTTAACATTCTTTTGATCAAAGTTTTTAATAATTCCGACAAATCTTTTGTAGTATCATTTTTCGTTCCACCACCAGCCTGATTACTAATGATTGAAAGATCGTGAATTTTATCTAAACATAACTGAACAACTTGATTATAAGTAATGGGAATGTTCGCTTTCAGCAAAAAAAAACGGTTCTCAACCACATATTCGTCATCATTAAAAGAATCACATTTTTGAATAAAAAATTCTTCCTCGCCTTCGGAAGACACGATCCCTTTCGAAAATTTTGGTAACTTAATGATATGAGAATAACTATGATCGTAAATATCGTCTGAAAATGATCTAAAAATTTCGGTATTCCCATATAATTCATATGAACGTCGAATTGTGTTCTCGTTTAATCTTCTTTTTTTGCCTTTTTTATATTTGTTATTTTGGTTTTTAAAATGTACTAACGCCAAATGTAAAATTAAAATTTTGTGACGTTCAATAAATCTTCTCATAACCCTTTCACTAAAAAATAACCATCGGGCTATATCCAAGTTGTTTATTTCATTTATACTAGAAATGGAATGTTTTTCAACCAAAGAAGAAGACAAACCTATGAGGGTTTTAAAATTCTCCGTCAAATTATTTTCTTTCATGTTCACCACATATTGAAATTCTCTCACGGTACTATGAATCGTACCGAGAGTTTCTTGTATTTCAGGGTCTGTGGAGGGTGTATTACAAGACATAATGATTAAAAAAGATTTTCGAAAAAACTCTGGAAATGTATATCAGTTAAAGAAGATTTTTAAAATATATTTATTATTTACGAAATTGGTTTTAATATATAAAGCCTTAAAAACCTCCAGTTCAGAGGTTGACATTATTGACGGGGAAAAAATATTTTAAACACCCATTTACGCGAATAATAATGGAAACGGGGGACGGGGAACGGGCGCGGATCTGGACGGCGCGCGGATCTGGGCGGGGGTCAGTTCTCGTTAAATAGTCCTTCGGAAACTGATACTCTTCCGGATCCGCGCCCCGTCCAGATCCCCGCCCCGTCCAGATCCGCGCTTCGTTCTTCTTAAAAAGCAACGTATAGACGACGACAACATAGACAACGACGAACACGCCGCGTGTACATAATTTCGACAGCACATTCGTGAGTCGCGTGCAGAACGTGCGATGCGACATACTTGAAATAATGACACAGCGCTTCGTGTTCTTCGTCGCAAGACATCGCCTGGGAGAAATCTCGCGATAGGTGCAGCAGTTGTTTCCTCGCGATCATCTCCATAAAAACAACTCGAAATTCATCCGCTTCAGCGAAGCACACGGAACCTATACGCTTTTCTAACAGAGCATCAAACCTCGAGTTCACGATGTCAGTCACCACCGTCTGTTCAATGGAATATATCGTGACACGTGGAGAAGGTGGTACTCTATTGTGGGCATCATCATCGGATGGAGCGTAGAGACGTCGTTTGTGATTATCAAAAGTTTTCGTATCATGATCATCCATTATTCGTTTTTGTGGCATCGCGGGGCTTTTTTTTAATACGTTATACACTTTAATTTTAAAAATTTAAGGTATTATGGTTCATCGCGTTTTATTTGCCCACCGTTAGAAGCTTCATAATTCCGTTCATTAAAGGTAGAAAAAAGCTCTTTTGCGATTTGATTTCTTATTGTTATAGTTGTTGTTGTTGTAAATTAAACGCTTACCTTTCTGAGTGGTTGTCTAATAAACCTTTCACTTTACGCTTAAACTAACTATGACACTATTCTACTCGTGAAGAGCCCCTTTATAGGGGAAATTTCGTTACGTCAGCATGACTTTTTTGCTTATCGAGCGTTAAAATTTCATTAATTTTTGTTTATTCCCTCGAAAAAATTCGCTTAAAGAACGAGAAATTTATTTTCCCCCATCTCCCGAGATGTAAAATGTAACTTTATTTCGTGTCACGATAGGAGCGAAAGGGGGAACACTTAAGATTTTTTTACGTTGATTTTCAAAGTGTTCCTTAGAAGGCCCGACACCCCGGAAAGTAACGAGAGGTGTCTAAGCACCCTACAGCTGCTTTTATTTTTTCGACATCTGAAACCGCTTCAAAAACCGATCGACGCATCAAAATAGGCGACCGCGGTTTCGATCTAATAATTCGACCGAAAACTTCAATAACTCAGGAATAATTTGAGATATCGTAAAATTAAAATCAGTTGTAGGGTCCTTAGGTACTCCTCATTAGTTTGCGGGGGTACAGGGGGTTCCTCGGAAAAGTTTCAAAATTTCTGGAAAAAAACACTGAGTGTTCCCTTGGCGTAAGATGATGGCACAAAAACCGTTCCCTTTATTATGGGTTTGTGACAAAAATTTAAATTGATTGGTCCCTTTAGAAATTTTTCCACCAGAAATAAAAAAAAAGAATTTAGGCCGTAAACTAGCATGCCCCCTTACGGTAGGTCATAACTAATTTATAGATTGAAATTGCATTTACGTATGACCATTATTTTTTTTTCTACAAATTTTTAAAATTTACAGGGTAACGTTCCCTTTAGTGCAATTTTATTATGCGTTTTGGCACAAATTTGATCTTCTTGTTCCCTTTAATAACAAAGAATTTAGGCCGGAAATTTCCCGGTTAAAGATGCCATATTGTCAGGCTTATTTTTTCAAACCTATATGACCTAGCAAGTTAAAATTGTAGTTTGTTTTAGTCCTTACTATGTTGCACTATTTGTATCTCTTTAGTTATTCCTAGTATGATAGATTGTGATTTCTTTAGCACTAAATTGGCCATTTTCAACCTATATCCATAGGCTTACAATCTCTAAATTTTTAACATTTATAAAAAGTTACAAGTTATCATTTTTAAAGGGTAATATGTTTCCAAATACGTGAAATAAAGGGCTCAAAATTAACATTTTTATCGTCCGTACTACGTTTTAACTTATCTTTAAATTTCATTATGTTGATTTCAACTGTTAGCAAGAAAACAAGCCTCGCAAACACCAATTTCAGGAACCATATAATAAGGTGGTGGCGCAAAAAAAAAATGTTCCTTTTATTATACTTTTTGTTGCCATGTTTATATATTCGAAACTGTAAGACCTAGCAGGTTGAAATTATAAATTACTGTGGTCCTTACTTCGTTGTACTATTTCTATCTCTTTTGTTATTCTAAGTATGATATATTTTGATTCTTTAGCACCAAAATTGCCATTTCCGATATATATTTTTTTTTTTCAAAAAAAGTTACAAATTACCATTTTTAAAGGAAAATATCTTTCCAGGTACGTGAAGTAAGGGGCTGCAGATCATACAGTTTTGAATATATAAACATGGCAACATGGCAATATGGCATCTTCATTAAAAAGAGAGAAATATATATGGAAATAAGTCGGAAATGACCAATTCACTTTAGCAGGTCAATTATTGGCATGAAAACCACCGATCAAATAGACATATATCGTGTCCATGAAAAAGGATATTTAAAATTGATAGAGGCATTTAAATAGGTTCATGTTTATTTAAATTCAATTAAAATCAATATATACATATCGTCAAAACACCACTCATCACGGATTTCAAAGTTGTTGTCGAAAACCGATCTTTGTCCTAGGTTCTTAATTTCTCATAGTAAAAAAACGAGTTTTCTCAACGACAAAATTCATTTCCTGGTGAATGAAACCGAAATTACTCTCCTTCTCCATAAAAAATTTTCTAAAGGCTTTTTGATCTACATGTTTATACATAGAAAGTTCTTTTTCAAATATTTCAAATTTCGAAGAGTTTTCCAAGATATACATTGGGGGTAAGTCTTTATAATTTTCTTCAATGTTGTTAATAATTTTGGTAAATTCGTTTCTCCTATTATTTTTGTCTTCCTCATCAACAAAAAGGGATGATAATAGAGTTTCGCTAGTGGATCGTACTACAAAATTTAATGACGTAATCCTTAGTGAATCAATCGCATATTTTATCGTGATCAAATCAGCTAAATTATTTTCCAGAGATTTATGATCACTGATCGCGTTTCTTTTCAGTTTGATATTTTTATGGTCGTATACCATCGGATGCGATATTGGATACCAAACTTTAAATTTTCCTATTTCTTTATTAATACCTACATCACCTTTAAATTTTTTAGCAAAATATTTATCTACAGGTAATTCGAATCCTCCACCGATAACGCAATCCTCGATTATTAGATCTTTAACAAGCATCTTAAAATGTAGCAATGAAGTTTCAGGAAAGCAAGAATCATTTAATTTGAAACCGATGTGTTTTTTCAGCAAGATAATCGCTAATAAAGCCATGTCCCCGATATTGTCGACTCGATACTGATTTCCGTTCACTTTTTTTATAATAATTAGATTATTGAAGGGCGAATTCTCTAAATGTTTTAGCAGGTGCTGTCGATGCTTCTGCAGCTGATGATGAAAATATCCGTCTGCATCTTTATTATTTTTATCATCCTTCATTTTCATTTTCATATTAAATTCATCAAAGGTTATTTTACATAATGCGTGCATCTTGTTAATAGAAACATCAGAACTTGATTCAAAATAATTACTTTTAAGAAAAGAAAGTAGGTTTGAAAGTTTACCACTTGATCCATCGTATTTTTCAATTAGTTTTTCTATATTTACCGTTAATATGCTTTCGTTTATTAAAATATGGTTGAACGGCGGTGTGGGTATGTTCGGCAAAGGTCCAAATTTAAACCTTAGAGATTTGTTGTTTAAGTACATGATGTTGATGAATGGATTTATGTGGGACTGCCAAATTCCCAATAAAAGAAGTATTATAGATGGCAACCCCATAACATGCGGAAGACAAATCTTAGTTTTATTACTGATTTCAGGTAAAATACCAAAAACCAAATTCACGACGTCGTAATACTTCAACTCTTTTATCGTTAACCAGGAAATACCATACACTAGACCTAAATAAAGAAGTAAAATGTTTAAACAATCTCTTTTTAAAGAGGTTTTAAACAAATCGATCACTTCAGTCGATAATGCTCCCACTTTGCCAGAGACCAGCTGAAGCTCTGTTTCGTTTTTTTCGATCGATCTTGACAATTTTTTTAAGGCTTCGAGAATTGAATAGCAGGAAATAAGATGAGACGATCGGGAATAATCGTTAAAATACAAATTCATGTCGGCGTTTAAATCAAATGGTCTTTTTTTCCTACGATTGAACTGATTCGTTTCCCTAAAAAACCAAGAATCGTAAAGGAAACGATGAATGTTTGTCTTGCTCAAATTATTAATCAAAAGTCTTTTAAACATTTGTAATTCCCAAATATAAGTAGCTGGAGCAACGTAATATGTTCGCAAAAACAAATATAATTTTAGCGTTAAGTAATTCGTTGGTGTTGTTGAAAATAATCTTTTACCATTTCCATTCAAACCATCATTCGATATATATAACACCGCGTTGAAATAAAATAAAGATAGTAAATGAGAACTATATTTCGCTTTACTTTTACGATCTAAATGATCTTCAAAGGTCAACATTCTTTCAATCGAAGTTTGAAAATGTTTCAAAAGTCTTGCAGTATCCTCTATTTTCTTCGCACCTTTGTTTTCAATAACATTATTATTATTATTATTATTATTAGTATATTATATTTTATTATTATTATTATTATTATTATTATTATTATTATTATTATTATTATTATTATTATTATTATTATTATTATTATTATTTATAGTAGTAAGATCTTGAATTTTATCCAAGCATAATTGAACAATTTGTGTATAAGTGATGGGGATATTCGCCTTCAACAAAAAAAATGGCTTCTCGTCCTCAACCGTTTCATCGCCATTAATGTAATCGATGTTTTGAATTAAGAATTCTTTCATTTTGTCAGATGGCGGGGCTCCTATAGAAAATTTTGGTAAAACTATTGTGTGGTGATATCCACAATCGTAAATATCGTCAGAAAATGAATTGAAAATCTCGGTATTCTCATAACATTCGGGGGAACGTCGAATCGTGTTCTCATTTGAGCTTCTATAATCTCTTTTGTATTCTTCATTCAGACTTTTAAAATGAAGCAATGCTAAATTTAAAATTTGAATTTTATTGCAATGCAAAAGCTTTCCCATATGCTCTTCATTAAAAAATAAACATCGCGTTACATCTAAGTTGTTTATTTCATTTATACTCGAAATTAAATTTCTTTGCACTAACGAAGGCGATAAACAGATTAGTGTGTTAAAATTTTCTTTTAAATTATTTTCTTTAACGTTCACGGTGTATTGAAATTCTCTCACAGTACTTTGAATCGACCACAAAGTTTCTTGAATTTTAGGGTCGATAATATTAGCCATAATGATTAAAAAAATTATATGTTTTGAAATAAATTTTAATAAAACCAGATCTCAAAAATAAATTTATTATCAATCTTCTATCATCTTCTTATACTACAAGCAATGAACTGCGCATTTCTTAACGCAGGCGTTAAGGCTTGTCTTTGAGCGCTGGAAAGCTAGCGTAAGACAGTTATACGCGTCAATGTAAAAGTCATTTAGGTAATTGCAAATGGATGTAGTAGAAATGGAAATATCTTATACTGTAAAAATTGTTGTTTAAAATTAATACTGTAGATTAATTTTATAAATGTCCGTCCTCAGTGCTTTGGCTTCAAAAACTGATCGATCTTTATCAAGGGAAAAGAGAATAACGAAACGCGGCTTTCAATAGGATTCAGTTTTTTTTCAATACTTAGAACTTTTTCGAATTGGTAATCGCTTAGAAAATTATCTCCTATCGAGATTTTACTACCCAAACATAACGTGAGAAATTTAATAAATAAATAAATAGAAATTAATTTTTTTTTTAAATTAAGTAAAAATATTTTTTAAAAAAATTCTTTTATTATTAGATACAATACGAAGATATATTAATCATTTAATGATATTCAGTATTTCTATTTTACTTTTATTCTCGTTTTTTAATTTTCCTACTCGGTTACACTCGCTTTTTACAAATAACGAAACAAAAACAAATTACTCTTGCGTAAATTTCCCGATCGCGGCAAACCACGATAGTTATTTTTATAATATGTTTCACGTATCTGAAGCGAATATGTTTTTAGCAAAATTAGATAGTCCTTTATGCAAATCGTTCCCCGATCTCGAAATTAGGCTGATGTTTTTACCACTTACGTCGAGATGCGGTATCCTCGGCAATGACGAGTTTTATGAACGCGGGTTTCGCTCCTATATAACTAACCGCTCCAAATCTGGCATCAACCTAAATTATAACGCCAATGTTCGTGGTTATAAAAAGTATTTGAATTTTACCTTTGATTTAGGTGCTACTCGAAGCCATATATTTTCGCACTTAACTTTCACATCTAACGCTAATGGCAATGATAATTTCAGAAATCTCTCAAAGGCAAATGATGAAGCCACCGCGTATATATTCGAATTTAATGAACTTAAATACTGCGGTATGGCGATAAAAGGAAAATGCGCTACGTTTTGCTCTAGCGCCTCCTTACGCATACTTAAAAAACCGTCAAACAATCGAAATGTTAATGAAACCACCACCAAATCTTATACATATAACGATATGCTTTCAGTAAGATATTTCAATTTGAAAAATATTAATCAAACAGAAAAAACCGTTGTAACCACCATTTCGTCTACAGTTGATAATGTCACGCAGCAGCAATCGAATATTAGAGAACGCGATGACGATAATAAAACCCCTCAGACGATTAAAAGTAATAAAAAAATAAACGTTGAAAAATTAAACCGACCGGATGAATTATTTTCTTTAACACCACAGATCAAGATAAAGCATGAAAATACCACCGATCCTCCTACCGCGGTAAAAAAAGAAGACGAAACAAAAATCGATATCGAAAAGGTGACTGAAACTAGAAGGTCATCTACAAGCGACAATTATACATCATCGATGGTTCCAAAACATGATGATGGAGATTCGCGCTCATCTCTTTTTTCTTCACAAGAAAATGTTACGAATAAAAATCACGAATCGGATATTTCGCGAACGACTGAATTATTATTACCTAAAACTAAGTTTATGATATCTTCAAACAATCAAGACGCTATTTCTAGCGTCGAGACCTCCTTTTTGACCGAAAAGGGAACAGAAGCGAGTATCGCAGAAGCGAAGTTGACCAGTAATCCGCCTCTAGTCATTAAGAAAAAACACGAAAAATATAGATTCACGAATAATTCTAGCAACGTAACCCCGTTAATCACTAATATTTCAACCTCACCAATGAATGATGAAACACTCGACAGTAATAATACAAATAATAAAAGCGCAACGAGATACTTCACCGATGAACAAATCACATTAGCTATCGTTTTAATATTTTTCATTTGTTTAGGTTTAAATATAATTTTGGCGGGGAGGTGTTTTAGCAAGTAAATAAATATAATCAAATCTAATAAATTAACTAACGTTTTTCAACCAAATAAAACAAAACCATCAAATTTTATCAAAAGTATTTATCGTTACTCATTCATTTTTTTCTTCAGACCACCGCTTCGATTAACGCGCGCTTCGATTAACCTCCAACATCAATCGAAAAACAATCAATCGATATCGTTTATCGACCACAATCATTCGAAAGATTCGCTATGAAACCATTAAATTTCGATGTTAAATTTGGTGAAAATGCTAGCGCGCTCGATGTCACGAAGCCCGCGAGTTGGCGAAGAGCGAGACTTTGGCGTTTAATGTCGTTATTTTTTATATTCTTTTTATCAGTCACTTTTCCTACGACGACAAAAATATTTACCGCCACGGCTTCTGAAATGGCTCTCGATTTCACTCCGAATTTGGTCGTGAATTCGGGAGAATTTGTATCGCAAAGTTTCAGCGGCAGCGACCGAAAGCGCGTCGACTATTTTCAACTTTTGCACAAGGACGGAGACTCCCTTCTCATCGGAGCTAGAAACTACGTCTATAACGTAAGCATCGTTGATTTATCAGAGTTTTTAAATAGAAGAATCGAATGGATTTCGAAGAAATCGGATAGGGACTCGTGCTTTGAAAAAGGTAAACCCGAAAAAGAATGTCACAATTACATTCGTCTGTTCACAAAAACATCCGAGGGGGGTTTTTTAGTTTGCGGCACCAATGCCCATAAACCGACCTGCAGAAACTATGCGTTAAACGGGAACGGAAATTTCACGTACGAGGAAAGCTCCGGCTTCGGTAAATGCCCCTTTAGCCCGAGACATAATTCGACTTTCGTTTTCGCGGGCGGTCACCTCTACTCGGGGACCGTCGGCGATTTTCAAGGGAAGATCCAGATGGTATTCAGAGATCCCTTGAAAACCAATCAAGGCGATTACCAGCAGCTAAATAATCCCGACTTCGTTCACTCGTTCGAATACGGGGACTACGTTTTTTTCTTTTTTCGCGAAACTGCTATCGAATACATGAACTGCGGTAATATTGTTTACTCTCGCGTAGCGAGAGTTTGCAAATCCGATCGAGGAGATCGACGCCAGCGCGACCGAGAGGTTTCGACCTGGACGACGTTTTTGAAAAGTAGACTCAACTGTTCATCACCGGGAGTGTACCCTTTCTACTTCGACGAAATACAATCCGTCAGCGATGTAATTTCTGGCGGCGACGACTACGATAATGAAGTGATATACGCTGTTTTTACGACACCCCCGAATTCTATTCCGGGATCGGCGGTTTGTTCGTTTAAGATGAGAGACATTCTCGATACTTTCGACGGTCCTTTCAAAGAGCAAAAAGATCTCCACTCGAATTGGAAACCCGTTCCTCGTAGCGCGGTTCCCGAACCTCGTCCGGGCGTCTGCGTGAATGACAGCCGAAACCTTCCCCCAAAAAATATCGATTTTATTCGTTCTCATCCTCTCATGGATAGTCTCGTCTCGCCATTCCACGGGAAACCATTGATTATGAAGGCCTCGTTCGAGTATAAATTCGCGAAGCTTACGGTCGATCCTCGAGTGCCGGTGCACCCGGGCACCTTCGTCGACGTCGTATTTATCGCGACTGACAACGGAAAGATATTGATGGTTTTTAACGCGCCTTCTGAAGAATTGGAAGGGCTAGTTAGTCCGATCATCTTCGAAGAAATTCGTTTATTCGAAACTCCCGCATCGATAAATAACCTTCTGATAGCAAAACGTTCTGACAGCGAGGACCCAAAGTTGGTCGTCATAACCGACACCGAAGTATTAGCGGTACCTTTGCGTAAATGCCGCAAAACCACCTCCTGCCGAGAATGCGTGGCGTCGCAAAACCCGTATTGCGCGTGGTTTCCGACTCGTGGCACATGCGATTCAGCGCGGAACGGTGTGAATCAAACGTTCTTTCAGAACGTGTCTTCGGGATATCACCGGATGTGCCACGACAATATTAAACCCACGTCGCCGCGCGGCAGCCTCTCGAAAAGTTCAACGACTGAAACCCTTATATCGGCGTTGTATTTAAACCACGCTGAATCCGAAACCGTTATTAAACCGTATTCGGACCTTTTTAAAAGTTTAATAACAACCCCGAACCATATTTCGACCACGAGTGAAGCGGTTAGCAGCGGTGCCGCGTCTTTCGGTTGTCATTTAATACATTCCCCCATCGAAACGTTCATTAAAGCCGTGTTAACCGCTATGGTCGGTTACAATTTCATTTCAATTTATACGATATAACAAAACATAAATTCGAGTTAAAGGGATAAGAAGAAGATATTCAGAGAGGAGGATGAAAAGAAATTCACCATAATCTATATAAAATTTATTTATTTTAGTTTGAACTATGTTGTATAATAAATTGAAAAAATAGTTTTTAATTCCCGTATTCGTTCTAGAGATTATTTTTTTCAATACTACGATTAAAGAAGGCATGAAAAGACAAAAAATAAAATAATTTTATTATTATTATTAAAATGCGGAACTTGTATATATTTTTTATGTTTTCAAAGGTCAATTTTTAAAACCTCGCTATTATCCTTAATATGTAGATATATGTATATCACATCTCCATCCTAATTTATCGGCCAAATGTATGCACACTTCGTTGGTTAAAGCCGTGGCAACCGCTTTGGTCCGTTTGAATTTCATTTTAATAAAATAAAAAAGTTCGTTTATTGGGATAAGAAGAATACAGTCAGAGAGGAGGAAGAAAACAAAATCATCATAATAAATATAAAATTTTTAATAAACAATTCAAATTACAAATTTATTGAAAATGAGTAAAGAATTGGTCAGAAAATTTGTTTGGAGCTTCTTTTTTTTCTGCGGAATAGCAGCCACGTGCTACAAATATGCCTACATAATTGAAGGCAACTATCATAATTCTCCGGAAAATAACAAATCAAACATTTTTAACGAAAAGATTGCTTTATTTTTTCTTTTCCTCTGCTTTTATAATTTTTTTGATGTATTTGTTTACATATTTACTTTTGTGTGTTTTTATACATTCGTATATTTTCTCTTGTATTTAAACGATATATACAAAAATCGATTTCTTTTTGAGTGTATCGGATGATTGTAAAATTTATAAACGTATTTTAAAAATAATTTAATATTGAGTAGAAAAATAAACATTGGGTTTGCGACCCTTTATTTAAATATTTCGGTAAAATCGAAAGTTATCTCATTAAAAATTTAATCTCATATGACACCCTCAATCCAGGAAAACAAAAAAATTTTGAATGTTTTTTATTATAAAAAATATACATCATCTAGAATTGTTTCTTACAAGTACATTTATATATTAGTGAAGTATTTATGAGAATATGAATATGTTAATAAAGAAATGTTTTAAAGGGTTAAGAAAACGATTAATTCACATATATATGCGCACGAGGGTGCGCATGATAAATAATTTAATCATATCATATAGTATTATTATTATACATGCCAAAAAACGTTTCAAGGGGACCGAGACGACCTTCGAAGGAAATATATCGAGTTCAAGGTCTCGTTCCTATGAAACGACGCTATCAGGTATTTTAAACAGCTCAAGGATATAAGTATACATTTCTCAATAAAAACAACGTGATAAAACTGATATAAATTTATATATATTTATATATGTATGTGTATTATGAATATATCAATATTTTTGCACACCACAATGTTTTTCATGAAATGATCGGTTTGAAGGCGTACTTTATAACCGTCCTACAGATTGGACATTACTTAAGGGTGAGCGCGCAAGAAGGGCACGTAACTCGACTGGAACGATCATCGGTGGTCGACGATCCTGTTTCATTTACCGGCAAAAACCGTATCGAGGTAATCGTCTAATATTCGTCCGGTTTACCTTATACGCTTTCTGATGGCCTTTTTAAATTATCATTTTAATTAAGAGATTCTAATGACGACGACGACAACGACGACGACGACCACAATGACGACAACGACAATGACAACGGCCCGCTGCTTCTGCTTCCGCTGCTGCTGCTCCCACTTCTGCTGCTGCTGCTGCTGCTGCTGCTTCTGCTCCCACTTCTACTGCTGCTGCTGCTGCTTCTGCTGCTGCATTCGACAACGACCTGTCCCTCCAAGGAACGCAAGAAGCAGGATCTTCCTTTCGAACACTGTCTGAGCGTTTTATTTCTTTCAAAATCGAAACAAACAGGCAGTCAACGGACCATTTAGCGTGTTCTTCCAACGGATCGTCGTTCGCCTCCCAGTTTCTGAGTCCGAGGCCACAATAAAAACACTTCACGTGATCGCTAAGTTTATAATAGTAAAATCCCGCCTCCGCTAATTTTTCTGGAGTCTGCTTAACCCTATTAGGCCAACCCTTGAATGACTGTAAACGAGTTTCTTGGATTGAAAATTCCTTGAATCGAAGTCCCAAAGAAGGACGATAGCCTTTTGTGTCACTTCTCCAAAAATTCCGAACATCGATGTCGCTGCTTGAGGAGCTACTACCGGCATCCGCCCAAAAATTTGTCGAAAACCGATTTACTCTCTCTATTGGAATATTTTGGGTTCTCCCTCCTCTGGCAAATGGACAATGAGGACTTTTGTATAAATGTTCTTCTTTCGGAGTATCTCCCAGTATCCAATGACCGATAATTTTCTTGCAAAATACGCACTCGCAAAGATCTTCATCGCGCAAGTAAAAAAAAACCCTCTTTCGCCAGTTCTTCTGGAGAAATAAAATATACGGGCCAATCTATGAAGGTAAATAATCTTTCTTCTTCAAACAAAAATTCGTAGTCTGGATATATAAACGTTTTAGACGGCCAAGGTCGGCTATTATAAACCTCTAACATCGGTCTGGAAATTTATAAACTCTTCAGATTCAGATACCGTCTAGATGACTAGTTTGAAGACATCAGAGCCCTATCGCGTGCGATGCGCGGTTTATATCTAAAGAATGAATAAAAAAATAATTTTTTTATACTTTTACCTCCGCGATATAGATATTTTTGAAAAGATTTTTTAATTTATCGTATCTAACGGATTAGTAACTCGATTTATATTTTTTTGAAGGCTTAGCCAGAAAGTGAAAGCGAAAGAGAAACGCGTCACATAAATACCGATTCGGAGAATGTAAAACGCCACTAGTTAGTTAATTTCGTTGAAGAAAGTTTGGAAGCTTTTCAGAAAATCGAGGATGAGATGACGTAAAGAAATCTTAAAGGTTCCATTTTTTACGCGTGGAACGTCGTTGAGCGTATTAATCGATCCTATAGTAGCGTTTCATCAAGACCTTTTATAACTCGAAAGTCTAAATCAAAATCGCTCTCCAAAAAGTCGACCTCAAAAAAAAATTTGATTTTTTTTTTTAAATTTTGACTTAGACCTTCGGGTTATAAATGGTCCCAAAGAAATGTCACTATGTACACGAGTATTACGCTTAACGATAGTTCGTGCTTGAAATTTTTACCGTTTGATCGTTTGAGGTCATTTTTAGGGTTCTGAAGAAACGTCATTATACAATAGTGACGTTTCGTAATTACCGAGACAATCCTCGGAGGGGATCGTCTCGGTAATTACGAAACGTCACTATCGTATTTTGAGGAAAAAAACGAAAGGTTCACGGATAAAGTTATGATGAAAATTAGGAAAAATTAAGAACATTTTAAACTATTATATTTTTTTTTTACAAATTAGTCTTCTTTAAAACCAATTTTCTATGATAAATATTTTTTAGAGGTAACTTGAAGTAAAATATTTTCCTAAAAAAAAAAGATAAAAAATGGTGAGACTGTCGTTTCGTATGATGAAAATTAAGAAAAATTAGGAACAAAGAAAAAATAAGCAAATATATGATAATGTGAATACCTGAATATCAATTCTTTATATAAAAATTGACGTAACGAAATCTTGAAGGTCCCCACTTACGCTTCGATCGGGGCACAAAACAACGTAACTTTTTACTTCTCGGGCTCGAAAAAAAACTCGCTTAGGGAACGAAAAATTTATTTTACATCATCTGGCAAGTGTACTATATATATTATTTTTTTTATATAGTTTAGTCTCCCTTAAATTCAGTTTTCTCCGAAAACTAATTTTTAGAGGTAACTAAACAAAAAAATTCAAAAAAAATGCACGACGCCCTTTTCCTTAGGCTTTAAGCGATTTTTTGCTATAGATGATGATAATTAATTAAGACTTTAAGAAAAATTAAGAACGAAGAAAAAAATAAATATCCAATGTGTGAATAACGGATTATTATCAATTCTTTACAGACTTAGATTCCGTAAATTTTTTTTTTGGTTTCTCTCGAGAAAAAAACTCGCTTAAGGAAAAAAAAAATTATTTTGCACAATCTCCCGAGAAGTAGAGAGTAACGTTATTTCGTGCCCCTTGCCGTTTGATCGTTGGAAGTCGTTTTTACGGTAATCGAGAAACGTCATTATATTATAGTGACGCCATAGAGGAAACCCGGGATCGATTGATCCCCTCCGAGGATCGTCTCGGTAATTACGAAACGACACATCGTATTTTGAGAAAAAAACAAAAAGTTCACGGATAAAGGTATGATGAAAAATTAGGAAAAATTAAAAACATAGAAAAAATAAACAATTTAATGCATAAGTTGAATAAAGAAATAGCTGAAACGTTTACTGTATATTCACATCATTTAAATATCTTAAAAGGTCCCCATTACGCTTCGATCGGGCACAAAATAAACCTAACTTTTTTACTTCTCGGGAGATGTTGCAAAATAAATTTTTCGTTAATTAAGCGAGTTTTTTTTCGAGGGCAATATATATTATTATTTTTTTATATTTAATCTCCCTTAAATTCAGTTTTCTACGAAGAATAATTTTTTAGAGGTAGCTAAACAAAAAATAATTAAAAAACAACGCACGACGCACATTTCCTAAAGGTTTTAAGCAATTTTTTGAATATTTATTTTTTCTTCGTTCTTAATTTTTCTTAAAGTCTTAATTATTTATCATGATCTATACCAGTGGTTCTCAAACTTTTTCGATTCGCGGCACCCTTGACTTATTTAAGTTTGCCGAAGTCACCCCATGTTAGATTCTAAAAAGAAAGTCTTCCAATTTATAAAATAGGGTCTATCATTAATCATAAAATTGCAATATTTTTGCATGATCACAGCATGCCAAAAGCATTCCCAGGATTTGCCTCTGAATATATAAATATATAAGGATAACATAACTAAAATTTTCTTAACAAGTTGGAAAATTCAAAATCGATTAAAATTTTTAAATGAAAACTGAAATACAATTATGAAAATGTTCAAAACTTTCGCGTCACCCTTGTGGGGAAGCTGTGCCACCCAAATGTGACGCGTCAAACAGTTTGAGAACCACTGATCTATACTATATTTATTTATATTCAATATTTTTTTATAGTTTAGTCTCCCTTAAATTCCATTTTTTACGATAATAATTTTTAGAGGTTACTAAATTACCTCGGAAACGTCGTCGTCATATAGTGGCGTTTCGTAAAAGCCCAAAATAAATTCTACGCGTTTAGAATCCATTTTTTTACGCTTAGAACATCGTTAAGCGTAATAATCGTTCCAATAGTGACGTTTTCATCGGAACCGTTTATAACTCAAAAGGTCTAATTCAAAATCGCTCTCCAAAAGTCGACCTTCGGAAAAAATAAGATTTTTTCCAATTTTGACTTGACTTCGACTTATAAACGGGTACGGAATAAACGTCACTATAATAATAATTAAATATAGATTTTCCGTAATTTTTTTTTTTCTTGGTTTCTCTCGGGAAAAAAAACTTCGCTTAAGGAACAAAAAATTTTATTTTGCACCATCTCCCGAGAAGTGAGAGTAACGTTATTTCGTGCCCCGAGCGAACCGTAGGGGGTACCCTTAAGATTTTTTTATTACGTTAATTTTTAGAGTGTACTATATTTATTTATATTAATATATTTTTCATAGTTTAGTCTCCCTTCAATTCCATTTTCTACGATAAATAATTTTTAGAGGTAACTAAATTAAAAAAAAATAATAAAAATATTGCACGACGCCCATTTACCTCGGAAACGTCGTCGTCAAATAGTGACGTTTCGTAAAAGCCCAAAGTAAATGACTCTACGCGTTTAGAATCCTTTTTTTACCCTTAGAACGTCGTTAAGCGTAATAAAAGTTCCAATAGTCGACGTTCATCGGAACCGTTTATACTCAAAGGTCTAATTCGAAATCGCTATCCAAAAATTCGACCTCGGAAAAATTGAGATTTTTTTTTCAAATTTTGACTTTAGACCTTCGACTTATAAACGGTACGGAATAAACGTCAACTATAATAATAATTAACACGCTTAACGATAGTTCGTCCCTGAAAATATTGCGTTTGATCCTTCGAGGTCGTTTTTATGGTAATCGAGAAACGTCATTATATTATAAAGTGAGCCCGTAAGAGGAAACCCGGCTCGTTTCGAAATGGCTTTTGTCTCGGTTATTACGAAACGTCACTATCGCATTTGAGGAAAAAACGAAAAGTTCACGGATAAAGGTTATAATGAAAAATTAGGAAAAATTAAGAACATAGAAAAAATAAAAATTCATGATAATGTGAATACCCGAATATAACTTCTTAATAAAATATCGACAGTAAAGAAATCTAAAGTTCCCCACTTCGCTCGATCGGAGCACAAAATAACGTAACTTTTTTACTTCTCGGGAGATTTTGCAAAATAAAATTTTTTCGTTCCTTAAGCGAGTTTTTTTTTTCGAGGGCAAGTGTACTTATAATATATTATTATTTTTTTTTAATTTAGTCTCCTTAAATTCAGGTTTCTATGAAAAATAATTTTTAGAGTTAAACAAAAATTAATTATAAAAACTACGCACGACCCCATTTCTATAGGCTTTGAGCGATTTTTTGCTACACACTTAAAAAATTAACGTAAAAAATATTAAAAGGTACCCTCCTACGGTTAACTCGGGGCACGAATAAGTTACTCTCTATCTTTTTCGGAATGGTGCTAATATAAATTTTTTGTTCTCTTAAGCGAGTTTTTTTCCCCGAGAGAAAACCAAAAAAAAAAAAACGGAAATCCATCCTGTAAAGAATTGCTAATAATAAGTTATTCACATATTGGATATTTATTTTTTCTTCGTTCCTAATTTTTCTTAAATTCTTAATTATTTATCATGACCTATACTATTTATTTATATTATGTTTTTTTATAGTTTAGTTCCCTTAAATTCATTTTCTAGCGTAAATAATTTTTAGAGGGTAACTTAAATTAAAAAAAAAAAATTATAAAAAATAATTGCACGACGACACCATTTCCTCGGAACGTCTCGTAATATAGTTGACGTTTTCGAAAAACCGAAAATAAATGACTCTCGCGTTAGAATCCATTTTTTACGCTCGAACGTCGTTAAGCGTATTAATAGGTTCCAATAGTGACGTTTCATCGGAACGGTTTATAACTCAAAGGTCTAAATCAAAATCGCTATCCAAAAAGTCGACCGAGAAAAAATTTGAATTTTTTTTTTTTAAATTTTACCTTACCTTCGGCTTATAAACGGTACAGAATAGACGTCACTATAATAATTATTAATACGCTTAACGATAGTTCATCCCCTTAAAGACTTGCCGTTTGATCGTTCGAGATCGTTTTTATTGGTAATCGAGAAACGTCATTATATTATAGTGACGCCGTAGAGGAAACCCAGCCTCGATTGATAACCTCCGAGGATCGTCTCGGTAATTACGAAACGTCACTATCGTATTTTGAGGAAAAAAACGAAAAGTTCACGGATAAAGTTATGATGAAAATTAGGAAAAATAAAAAACATAGAAAAAATAAACAATTAATGATATGTGAATACCGAATATCATTCTTATAAAATATTAACGTAAAAAAATATTAAGAGTCCCCCTTACGCTTCGATCGTGGCACAAAATAAACGTAACTTTTTACTTCTCGGAGATGGTTGCCAAATAAATTTTTCGTTCCTTAAGCGAGTTTTTTTTTCCGAGGGCGTGTACTTTATATATATTATTTTTTTTTAATTTAGTCTCCCTTTAAATTCAGTTTTCTATGAAAAATAATTTTTTAGAGCTAACTAACCAAAATTAATTATAAAAACTACGCACGACCCCATTTCCTAAGGTAAATGGGCGTCGTGCAATATTTTTTATTATTTTTTTTAATTTAGTTACCTATAAAAATTATTTATCGTGGAATTTAAGGGAGACTAAACTATAAAAAAAATTAATATAAATAAATATAGTATAGATCATGATAAATAACTAAGAATTTAAGAAAAATTAAGAACGAAGAAAAAATAAATATCCAATATGTGAATAACTTATTATTAGCAATTCTTTACATACTTAGATTCCGTAATAATTTTTTTTTTTCGTTTCTCTCGGGAAAAAACTCGCTTAAGGAACAAATAATTTATTTTGCATCATCTCCCGAAAAGTGGAGAGTAACGTTATTTCGTGCCCGAGTGAACCGTAGGAGGGTACCTTTAATATTTTTTTTTACGTTAATTTTTAAAGTGTAGCAAAAAATCGCTCAAAGCCTACGGAAACGTCCTCGTCATATAGTGACGTTTCGTAAAGGCCCAAAATAAATAACTCTACGCGTTTAGAATCCATTTTTTACGCTTAGAACGTCGTTAAGCGTAATAATAGTTCCAATAGTGACGTTTCATTGGAACCGTTTATAACTCGAAATGTCTAAATCAAAATCGCTATCCAAAAAGTCGACCTCGGGAAAAATTGAATTTTTTTTTTCAAATTTTAACTTATACCTTCGACTTATAAACGGTACAGAATAAACGTCACTATAATAATAATTAATAAGCTTAACGATAGTTCATCCCTGAAAATATTGCCGTTTGATCGTTCGAGATCGTTTTTATGGTAATCGAGAAACGTCATTATATTATAGTGACGCCGTAGAGGAAACCAAGCCTCGATTGATCCCCTCCGAGGATCGTCTCGGTAATTACGAAACGTCACTATCGTATTTTGAGAAAAAAAAACCAAAAGTTCACGGATAAAGTTATGATGAAAATTAGGAAAAATTAAGAACATAGAAAAAATAAACAATTAATGATATGTGAATACCCGAATATCAATTCTTAATATAAATATCGACGTAAAGAAATCTTAAAGGTCCCCACTTACGCTTCGATCGGAGCACAAAATAACGTAACTTTTTACTTCTCGGGAGATGTTTCAAAATAAATTTTTCGTTCCTTAAGCATGTTTTTTTTTCGAGGGCAAGTGTACTTTGTATATATTATTATTGTTGTTTCATTTAGTCTCCCTTAAATTCAGTTTTCTATGAAAAATAATTTTTAGAGGTAACTAAACAAAAATTAATTATAAAAATACGCAACGACCCCATTTCCTATGGCTTTGAGCGATTTTGCTTACACTTTAAAAATTAAGCGTAACCAAACATATTAAGGTACCCTCCTACGTTCCTCGGGGCAGAAATAACGTACTCTCTATTTTTGGGGAGATGGGGGAAAAAAAATTTTTGGTTTCATAAAGAGAGTTTTTTTCAGCAAAGAAAAAAAAAAAAAAAAAAAAAAAAAAAAAAAAAACGGAATCTAAGTCTGTAAAGAATTGCTAATAATAAGTTATTCACATATTGGATATTTATTATTTTTCTATTTTAATTTTTCTTTAAATTCTTTAAATGACCTACAATATATTTATTTATATTAATTTTTTTTTTATAGTTTTAGTCTCCCTTAAATTCATTTTCTATGAAAAATAATTTTTAGAGGAACTAAATTAAAAAAAAATTATAAAATATTTGCACGGACGCCCAATTTACCTCGGAAACGTTCTCGTCATATAGTGACGTTTCGTAAAGGCCCAAAATTAATGACTCTACGCGTTTAGAATCCATTTTTTTACGCTTAGAACGTCGTTAAGCGTATTAATAGTTCAATAGTGACGTTTCATCGGAACCGTTTTTAACTCAAAAGGTCTAAATCAAAATCGCTATCCAAAAGTCGACCTCGGAAAAAATTGGAATTTTTTTTTTCAATTTTAACTTATACCTCGACTTAAAAACGGTACAGAATAAACGTCACTATAATAAATAATTAATACGCTTAACGATAGTCCATACCTGAAATATTGCCGTTTGATCGTTCGAAGTCGTTTTATGGTAATCGAGAAACGTCATTATACTATAGTGACGCCGTAGAGGAAACCCAGCCTCGATTTTAACCCTCCGAGGATCGTCCTCGGTAATACGTACGTCACTATCGTATTTTGAGGAAAAAACGAAAAGTTCACGGATGAAGTTATGATAAAATTAGGAAAAATTAAGACATAGAAATAATAAACAATTATTGTATGTGATACCGAATTATATTCTTAATATAAATAGTCAAATAAAAAAATCTCAAAAGGTCCCCACTACGCTTCGATGGGGCACAAAATAAACGTAAACTTTTACTACTCGGGAGATGTTGCAAATAAATTTTTCTTTCTTAAGCCGAGTTTTTTTTCGAAGGCACGTGTACTTTATCATATATATTAATTTTTTTAATTTAGTCTCCCCTAAATTCAGTTTTCTATGAAATAATTTTTAGAGGTAACTAAACAAAAATTAATTATAAAACCTACGCACCCCATTTCCTATATGCTTTGAGCGATTTTTTGCTACACTTTAAAAATTAACGTAAAAAAAAATATTAAAGGTACCCTCCTACGGTTCACTCGGGCACGAAATAACGTTACTCTCTACTTTTCGGGAGATGGTGCCAAATAAATTTTTTTTTCCCGAGAGAAACCCAAAAAAAAAATGTCATTATATTATAGTGACGCCGTAGAGGAAACCCGACCTCGATTTATCCCCTCCGAGGATCGTCTCGGTAATTACGAAACGTCACTATCGTATTTTGATGAAAAAAACGAAAAGTTCACGGATAAAGTTATGATTAAAATTAGGAAAAATTAAGAACATAGCAAAAATAAACAATTAATGATATGTGAATACCCGAATATCAATTCTTAATAAAAATATCGACGTAAAAAAATCTTAAAGGTCCCCACTTACATTCGATCGGGGCACAAAATAACGTAACTTTTTACTTCTCGGAGCTGTTGCAAAAAATAAATTTTTCGTTCCTAAGCGAGTTTTTTTTCGAAGGCAAGTGTACTTTATTATATATTATTTTTTTTTTTATTTTTGTTTCCTTTAAATTAAGCTTTTCTATGAAAAATAATTTTAGAGGTAACTAAACAAAATAATTATATAAGGATAACATAACTAAAATTTTCTTAACAAAGTTGGAAAATTCAAAATTGATTAAAATTTTTAAATGAAAACTTAAATACAATTATGAAAATGTTCAAAACTTTCGCGTCACCCTTGTGGGGAAGCTGTGCCACCCAAATGTGACGCGTCACACAGTTTGATAACCACTGGTATAGATCATGATAAATAATTAAGAATTTAAGAAAAATTAAGAACGAAGAAAAAATAAATATCCAATATGTGAATAACTTATTATTAGCAATTCTTTACATACTTAGATTCCGTAATAATTTTTTTTTTCGTTTCTCTCGGGAAAAAAAACTCGCTTAAGGAACAAATAATTTATTTTGCATCATCTCCCGAAAAGTGGAGAGTAACGTTATTTCGTGCCCGAGTGAACCGTAGGAGGGTATCTTTATAATATTTTTTTACGTTAATTTTTAAAGTGTAGCAAAAATGAACTATCGTTAAGCGATTAATTATTATTATAGTGACGTTTATTCTGTAGCGTTTATAAGTCGAAGGTATAAGTTAAAATTTGAGAAAAAATTTCAATAGTGACGTTTCATCGGAACCGTTTATAACTCAAAGGGTCTAAATCAAAATCGCTCTCCAAAAAGTCGACTTCGGAAAAACTTGATTTTTTTTTTTTTCCAAATTTTAACTTATACCTTCGACTTATAAACGGTACAGAATAAACGTCACTATATTCATAATTAATACGCTTAACGATAGTTCATCCCTGAAAATATTGCCGTTTGATCGTTCGAGATCGTTTTTATGGTAATCGAGAAACGTCATTATATTATAGTGAAGCCGTAGAGGAAACCCGGCCTCGATTGATCCCCTCCGAAGGATCGTCTCGGTAATTACGAAACGTCACTATTCGTATTTTGAGGAAAAAAAACGAAAAGTTGGAGGATAAAGTTATAATGAAAATTAAAGGAAAAATTAAGACATAGCAAAAATAACATTACTGATATGTGAATTCCGAATATCATTCTTAATATAAATATCGACGTAAAGAAATCTAAAGGTCCCACTACGCTTTCGATCGGAGCACAAAATACGTAAACTTTTTACTTCTCGGGGATGTCTGCGAAAAATAAATTTTTTCGTTCTTAACGAGTTTTTTTTTTCGAGGCAAGTGTACTTTGTATATATTATTATTTTTTTTTCATTTAGTCTCCTTAAATTCAGTTTTCTATGAATATAATTTTAGAGGTAACTAAACAAAATTAATTATAAAAACTACGCACGACCACCATTTCCTATAGGCTTTGGCGATTTTTTGCTAACACTTTAAAATTAAAGTAAAAAAAAATATTAAAGGTACCTCCTACGGTTCACTCGGGGCACGAAATAAAGTTACTCTCTATTTTTCGGGAGATGGTGCATAATTAATTTCCTTTAGCGAGTTTTTTTCTCGAGAGAACCAAAAAAAAAAAAAAACGATCTAAGTCTGTAAGAATTGCTATAATAAGTTATTCACATATTTGATTTTTTTTTTTCTTCGATCTTAATTTTTCTTAAATTCTTAATTATCTATCATGATCTATACCTATATTATTTATATTAATTTTTTTTTATAGTTTAAATCTCCCTTAAATTACATTTTCTACGATAAATAATTTTTAGAGGTAACATATTAAAAAAAAACAAATATTGCACGACGCCCAATCTTAACTTCGAAACGTCGTCGTCATATAGTGACGTTTCGTAAAAACCAAAAATAAATGACTCTACGCGTTTAGAATCCATTTTTTACCTTAGAACATCGTTAAGCGTAATATCGTTCCAATAGTGACGTTTCAGTCGGAACGTGATATCTCAAAAGTCTAATTCGAAATCGCTCTCCAAAAATTCGACCTCATGAAAATTGATTTTTTTTTTCAAATTTTGACTTAGACCTTCGACTTATAACGGTACGGATTAACGTCACTATAATAATAATTAATACGCTTAACGATAGTTCGTCCCTGAAAATTTCCGTTTGATCGTTCGAGGTCGTTTTTATGGTAATCGAGCAAACATCAATTATATTAATAGTGACGCGTAGAGGAACCCCGGCCCTCGATTGAAATCCCTCCGAGGATCGTCTCGGTAATTACGAAACGTCATCTATAGTATTTTGAGGAAAAAACGAAAAGTTCAGGATAAAGGTATGATGAAAATTAGGAAAATTAAAAACATAGAAAAAATAAACAATTAATTGATATGTGAATACCGAATATCATTCTTATATAAATTCGACGTAAGAAATTTAAAGGCCCACTTACGCTTTTCGATCGGAGCACAAAATAACCTACTTTTTACTTCTCGGAGATGGTGCAAATAAAATTTTTGTTCCTTAAGCGACGTTTTTTTTTCGAGGGCAAGTGTACTTTGTATATATTATTATTTTTTTTTAATTTAAGTCCTCCTTACAGTCAATGATTCATATGAAAAATAATTTTTAGGGTAAATAACAAAATTAATTATAAAAACTACGCACGACCCCCATTTCCTATAGGCTTTGAGCGATTTTTTGCTACACTTTAAAAATTAACGTAAAAAAAATATTAAAGGTACCCTCCTACGGTTCATTCGGGGCACGAAATAACGTTACTCTCTACTTTTCGGGAGATGGTGCCAAATAAATTTTTTGTTCCTTAAGCGAGTTTTTTCCCGAGAGAAAAAAAAAAAAAACGGAATCTAAGTCTGTAAAGAATTGCTTATAATTGCTAATTCACATATTGGATATTTATTTTTTCTTCGATCTTAATTTTTCTTAAATTCTTTATTATTTTATCATGATCTATACTAAATTTATTTATATTATCGTTTCGTGAATTAGTCTCCCTTAAATTCCATTTTCTACGGTAATAATTTTAGAGGTAACTAAATTAAAACAAAATAAAGATATTGCACGACGCCCTTTACCTTCGAACGTCCTCGTCATAATAGTGACGTTTCGTAAAAGCCCAAAATAAATGACTCTACGCGTTTAGAATCCATTTTTTACGCTTCGAACGTCGTTAAGCGTATTAATAGTTCCAATAGTGACGTTTCATCGGAACCGTTTATAACTCAAAAGGTCTAAATCAAAATCGCTATCCAAAAAGTCGACCGCAGAAAAAATTGAATTTTTTTTTTTAA
Organism: Trachelipus rathkii; assembly: GCA_015478945.1. Lineage (NCBI taxonomy): Eukaryota > Metazoa > Arthropoda > Malacostraca > Isopoda > Trachelipodidae > Trachelipus > Trachelipus rathkii. The sequence continues at coordinate 27,036 of JABUQX010092841.1, forward strand.
ATTTTACGCTATACCTTCGACTTATAAACGGTACAGAATAAACGTCACTATAATAATAATTAATACGCTTAACGATAGTTCATCCCTGAAAATATTGCCGTTTGATCGTTCGAGATCGTTTTTATGGTAATCGAGAAACGTCATTATATTATAGTGACGCCGTAGAGGAAACCCAGCCTCGATTGATAACCTCCGAGGATCGTCTCGGTAATTACGAAACGTCACTATCGTATTTTGAGGAAAAAAACGAAAAGTTCACGGATAAAGTTATGATGAAAATTAGGAAAAAATAAGAACATAGAAAAAATAAACAATTAATGATATGTGAATACCCGAATATCAATTCTTGACGTTCTAAGCGTAAAAAATGGATTCTAAACGCGTAGAGTCATTTATTTTGGGCTTTTACGAAACGTCACTATATGACGAGGACGTTTCCGAGGTAAATGGGCGTCGTGCAATATTTTTTATAATTTTTTTTTAATTTAGTTACCTCTAAAAATTATTTACCGTAGAAAATGGAATTTAAGGGAGACTAAACTATAAAAAAAAATTAATATAAATAAATATAGTATAGATCAATTAAGAATTTAAGAAAAATTAAGATCGAAGAAAAAATAAATATCCAATATGTGAATAACTTATTATTAGCAATTCTTTACAGACTTAGATTCCGTTTTTTTTTTTTTTTTTTTTTTTTTGTTTTTCTCGTGAAAAAAATTTTTTTTAGGAACCAAAAATTTTTTTTCCCCCATCTCCCCAAAAGTAGAGAGTAACGTTATTTTCGTGGCCGAGTGACTGTATGAGGTCCTTTAATATTTTTTGTTACGTTAATTTAAAAGTGTAGCAAAAATCGCTCAAAGCCTATAGGAAATGGGGGTCGTGCGTAGTTTTTATAATTAATTTTTGTTTAGTTACCTCTAAAAATTATTTTTCATAGAAAACTGAATTTAAGGGAGACTAAATGAAAAAAAAATAATAATATATACAAAGTACACTTGCCCTCGAAAAAAAAACTCGCTTAAGGAACGAAAAATTTATTTTGAAACATCTCCCGAGAAGTAAAAAGTTACGTTATTTTGTGCTCCGATCGAAGCGTAAGTGGGGACCTTTAAGATTTCTTTACGTCGATATTTATATAAGAATTGATATTTAGGTATTCACATATCATTAATTGTTTATTTTTTCTATGTTCTTAATTTTTCCTAATTTTCATCATAACTTTATCCGTGAACTTTTGGTTTTTTTTCTCAAAATACGATAGTGACGTTTCGTAATTACCGAGACGATCCTCGGAGGGGATCAATCGAGGCTTGGTTTCCTCTACGGCGTCACTATAATATAATGACGTTCTCGATTACCATAAAAACGATCTCGAACGATCAAATGGCAATATTTTCAGGGATGAACTATCGTTAAGCTTATTAATTATTATTATACGCGACGTTCTATTCTGTAAAGTTTATAAGTCCGAGGTATAAGTAATTTCGAAAAAAAAAAATTCAAATTTTTCCGAGTCGACTTTTTGGATAGCGATTTTGATTTAGACCCTTTCGAGTTATAAACGGTTCCAATGAAACTCACTAATGGAACTATTATTACGCTTAATGACGTTCTAAGCGTAAAAATGGATTCTAAACGCGTAGAGTTATTTATTTTGGGCTTTTACGAACCGTCACTATATGACGTCGCCTTTTTCCCTTTGAGCGATTTTTTGCTACATCTTTAAAAATAACGGGTAAAAAAAAATAATAAGGTACCCTCCTACGGTTTCACATTCGGGGCACGAAAATAAGTTACTCTCCCTTTTCGGGAGATGATGCAAAATAAATTTTTCGTTAGCGAGTTTTTTTTCCCGAGAGAAACGAAAAAAAAAAAAAATTATTACGGAATCAAAGTCTGTAAATTGCTAATAATAAGTTATTCACATATTGGATATTTATTTTTCTTCGTTCTTAATTTTTTAAATTCTTAATTATTTATCATGATCTATACTATATTTATTTATATAATTTTTTTTATATTTTGGTCTCCCTTAAATTCCATTTTCTCCAATAAATAAATTTTCTATAGGTAACTTAAATTAAAAACTAATTAAAAAATATTGCGACGACGCCCATAAAGCCTATAGGAATTGGGGGTCGTGCGTAGTTTTTATAATTAATTTTTGTTTTAGTTGCCTCTAAAAATTATTTTTCATAGAAAACCTGAATTTTAAGGGAGACAAATTAAACAAAATATTATATAAAGTTAAACTTGCCTTCGAAAAAAAACTCGCTTTAAGGAACGAAAATTTATTTTGCAACACTCTCCCGAGAAGTAACAAAGTTACGTATTTTGTGCTACGTTCGAAGCGTAAGTGGGACTTTAAGATTTTTTTAGTCGATATTTATATTCGTTGAAGCGTATTAATAGTTCCAACTAGTGACGTTTCATCGGAACCGTTTATAACTCAAAAGGTCTAAATCAAAATCGCTCTCCAAAAAGTCGACCTCGGAAAAAATTGAAATTTTTTTTCAAATTTTAACTTATACCTTCGACTTATAAACGGTACTGATTTATAGCCACAAGGTTTTTGAACAGCACGCTTTCCGATCCCTGAAAATATTGCCGTTTGATCGTTAGAGGTCGTTTTTATGGTAATCGAGAAACGTCATTATCTTATAGTGACGCCGTAGAGGAAACCCGGCCTCGATCGACCCCTCCGAGGATCATCTCGGTAAGAACGAGACGTCACGATCAAATTTTGAGGAAAAAAACGAAAAGTTCACGGATAAAGTTATGATAAAAATTAGGAAAAATTAAGAACATAGAAAAAATAAACAATTAATGATATGTGAATACCTGAATATCAATTTCTAGTATAAATATCAAGGTAAAGAAATCTTAAAGGTCCCCACTTACGCTTCGATCGGGGCACAAAATAACGTAACTTTTTACTTCTCGGGAGATGTTGCAAAATAAATTTTTCGTTCCTTAAGCGAGTTTTTTTTTGGAGGGCAAGTGTACTTTATATATATTATTATTTTTTTTATTTAGTCTCCCTCAAATTCAGTTTTCTATGAAATTTTTTTTTTGAGGTAACTAAGCAAAAAATAATTAAAAAAAAACGCACGACGCCCATTTCCTAAAGGCTTTGAGCGATTTTTTGCTACACTTTAAAAATTAACGCAAAAAAATATTAAAGGTAACCCTCCTACGGTTTTCTCGGGCCGACTAACGTTTACTCTCTACTTTTCCGGGAAATGGTGCCACATAATTTTTTTTTCCTTAAGCGAGTTTTTTTTCCCGAAAAAAAAAAAAAAAAAAAAAAAAAACGGAATCTAAGTCTGTAAAGAATTGCTAATAATAAGTTATTCACTCCGAGGATCGTCTCGGTAATTACGAAACGTCACTATCGTATTTTGATGAAAAAAACGAAAAGTTCACGGATAAAGTTATGATTAAAATTAGGAAAAATTAAGAACATAGCAAAAATAAACAATTAATGTATGTGAATACCCGAATAATCAATTCTTAATAAAATGCATCGGAAAAAAACCCGTAAAAAAATTTTAAAGTCCCCACTTACGGCTTCGATCGGGCACAAATAAACGTAACTTTTTCTTCTCGGGAGATGTTGCAAAATAGGTTTTTCGTTTCTTAAGCGATTTTTTTTCGAAGGCAAGTGTATTTTAATATATATTATTTTTTTTAATTCAGCTCTCGCCTTAAATTCACTTTTCTAACTGAAAAATAATTTATTTAGAGTAACTAACATAATTATTATCAAAACTAACGCACGACCCCATTTTTCCTAAGGTAAATGGGCTCGTGCATATTTTTTTTTTTTATTTTTTTTAAATTTAGTTACTTATAAAAAATTTTTCATAGAAAATGAATTTAAGGGAGACTAAACTATAAAAAAAAATTAATATAATAAATATAGTATAGATATTAAATATGCAGAAGTGAAGTAAATTAAGAAACGAGAAAATTGGTTGGAGGACGGGCAGAACGGGAAATAAGGAGTCTTTACATACTTAGATTCCGTAATAATTTATTTTTTTTGGTTTCTCTAGGGAAAAAAACTCGCTTAAGAACAAATAATTTTTTTGCATCATCTCCCAAAGTGGGAGTCAACGTTATTTCGTTGCCCGATGAACGTGGAGGGTCCCTTTAATATTTTTTTTTACGTTAATTTTTTAGTGTAGCAAAAAATCGCTAAAAGCCTATAGGAAATGGGGGTCGTGTGTAGTTTTGTAAAGCCCATTATAAATAACTTATACGCGTTTTACGAATCCATTTTTTACGCTTAGAACGTCGTTAAGCGTAATAATTAGTTCAATAGTGAGTTTCAATCAAGAACGTTTATAATCAAAAGGTCTAAATCAAATCGCTATCCAAACAAGTCGACGGTCGGGAAAAATTGAATTTTTTTTTTTTTCAAATTTTAACTTAATAACTTCGATTTTAACCGGTAACAGAATAAACGTACTACTACAATAATAAATTATAAGCTTAACGATAGTTCATCCCTTAAAATATTGCCGTTTGATCGTTCGTGCACGTTGTTCTGCTAATGGACGAAAGTCATTATATTTAGGTGCCGCCGGAAAGGTACCCTGCATCAAGTGATCACCTCCTAGTAAACCCACGGTAATAAACAGAAACGTCACTATCGTATTTTGAGGAAAAAAAACGAAAAGTTCACGGATAAAGTTATATGATAAAATTAGGAAAAATTAAGAACATAGAAAAATAAACAATTAATGATATGTGAATACCCGAATATCAATTCTTTATATAAATATCGACGTAAAGAAATCTTAAAGGTCCAACACTTACGCTTCGATCGGAGCACAAAATAACGTAACTTTCTACTTCTCGGGAGATGTTGCAAAATAAATTTTTCGTTCCTTAAGCGAGTTTTTTTTTCGAGGGCAAGTGTACTTTGTATATATTATTATTTTTTTTTCATTTAGTCTCCCTTAATTTCAGTTTTTTTTTAAAATAATTTTTAGAGGTAATAAAATAAAATTAATTATAAAAACTACGCACGACCCCCATTTCCTATACGCTTAACGATAGTTCATTTTTGCTACACTTTAAAAATTAACGTAAAAAAAATATTAAAGGTACCCTCCTACGGTTCACTCGGGGCACGAAATAACGTTACTCTCTACTTTTCGGGAGATGGTGCCAAATAAATTTTTTGTTCCTTAAGCGAGTTTTTTTCTCGAGAGAAACCAAAAAAAAAAAAAACGGAATCTAAGTCTGTAAAGAATTGCTAATAATAAGTTATTCACATATTGGATATTTATTTTTTCTTCGATCTTAATTTTTCTTAAATTCTTAATTATTTATCATGATCTATACTATATTTATTTATATTAATTTTTTTTTATAGTTTAGTCTCCCTTAAATTCCATTTTCTACGGTAAATAATTTTTAAATTCCATTTTCTACGATAAATAATTTTTAGAGGTTACTAAATTTACCTCGGAAACGTCGTCGTCATATAGTGACGTTTCGTAAAAGCCACAAATAAATGACTCTACGCGTTTAGAATCCATTTTTTACGCTTAGAACATCGTTAAGCGTAATAATCGTTCCAATAGTGACGTTTCATCGGAACCGTTGATAACTCAAAAGGTCTAAATCAAAATCGCTATCCAAAAAGTCGACCTCTGAAAAAATTTGATTTTTTTTTCAAATTTTAACTTATACCTTCGACTTATAAACGGTACAGAATAAACGTCACTAAAATAATAATTAATAAGCTTAACGATAGTTCATCCCTGAAAATATTGCCGTTTGATCGTTCGAGATCGTTTTTATGGTAATCGATAACGTCATTATATTATAGTGACGCCGTAGAGGAAACCAAGCCTCGATTGATAACCTCCGAGGATCGTCTCGGTAATTACGTAACGTCACTATCGTATTTTGATGAAAAAACGAAAAAGTCTCCGGAGCAAGATACTTTTTTTAAAATTAGGAAAAATTAAGACAAAGAAAAAAATAAACAATTAAGATATGTGACTACCCATATAATTCTTAATAAAAATATTCGACGTAAAAAAAATCTTAAAGTCCCCTTACGCTTCGATCGGGGCACAAAATAACGTAACTTTTTACTTCTCGGGAGATGTTGCAAAATAAATTTTTCGTTCCTTAAGCGAGTTTTTTTTTTTCGAAGGCAAGTGTACTTTATATATATTATTATTTTTTTTAATTTAGTCTCCCTTAAATTCAGTTTTCTATGAAAAATATTTAAGATGGTAACTAAACAAACAATTAATTAAAACATACGGCACGAACCCCCATTTCCTAGGTAAATTTGCCGTCGTGCAATATTTTTTTTATTAATTTTTTTTATATTTTAGTTAACTAAAAATTATTTATCGTAGAAAATGGAATTTAAGGGAGACTAAACTATAAAAAAAATTAATATAAACAAGCAACGTCGCTACGCTCCTCCCTAACGCAAGCGTTAGGGCTTGCCTTCGAGCGAGTGCTGCGCACTCGCAACTGGCTCACTTCGCTCGCTACGTTCGCCAGGATGAAAAAAGGGCCAAAAAGGAGGGCAATGATAATGCCGGTGAGCTCACTTCGCTCGCTGACGCTCGCTACGTTCGCCGTGGTTTTACCGGCAGAAAAATTGCCCAAAATAAGTGATTATGAAACTGGAGATTATTATGGCCAGGAACAGAGGGATGAGTGAAGACCAAAAAAGCAGATTTAAAATTAATAGTATATAAATAAATAAATGTGTCGTTTTCGTTAGCTGCAGTACGGTCTCTGACTCTGTTAGAATATGAATTTTTGAAAAAATAAAGCAATAATAAGTATTAAAAAAACTAATATATAAATTAATATCAAAGTGTTTTTTTGGGGTGTTTTATGGTTTTTTCGACGATGATGAAAAAGGGTCGACAAATACCGGACGAAAAAAGGCATGTTTAATATTCATAGTATATAGATAATATTCATAGTATATAGATAAATATAGTACACTTTAAAAATTAACGTAAAAAAAATCCTAAGGGTACCCTCCTACGGTTCGCACCACTTTACATACTTAGATTCCGTAATAATTTTTTTTTTTTCGTTTCTCTCGGGAAAAAAAACTCGCTTAAGGAACAAATAATTTATTTTGCATCATCTCCCGAAAAGTGGAGAGTAACGTTATTTCGTGCCCGAGTGAACCGTAGGAGGGTACCTTTAATATTTTTTTTACGTTAATTTTTAAAGTGTAGCAAAAAATCGCTCAAAGCCTACGGAAACGTCCTCGTCATATAGTGACGTTTCGTAAAAGCCCAAAATAAATAACTCTACGCGTTTAGAATCCATTTTTTACGCTTAGAACGTCGTTAAGCGTAATAATAGTTCCAATAGTGACGTTTCATCGGAACCGTTTATAACTCAAAAGTTCTAAATAAAATCGCTATCCAAAAAGTCGACCTCGGAAAAATTGAATTTTTTTTTCAAATTTCAACCTATACCTTCGACTTATAAACGGTAAAGAATAAACGTCACTATAATAATATTAATAAGCTTAACGATTAGTTCATCCTGAAAATATTGGCCGTTTGATCGTTCGAGGTCTTTTTTATGGTAATCGAGAAACGTCATTATATTATATGTGACGCCATAGAGGAAACCAAGCCTCGATTGATCGACTCCGAGGATCGTCTTGGAATTTACGGAACGTCACTATCGTATTTTGAGGAAAAAAAACGAAAAGTTCACGGATACAGTTATGATTGAAATTAGAAAACTTAAGAACATTAGAAAAATTATAACATTACTATATGTGAATACCCGAATAATCAA
>JABUQX010092842.1:0-21863 GCA_015478945.1 Trachelipus rathkii
GGATCAAGAGCTCCTCAACTATACGTAAACATTTCCCTGAAAGGAATAGAGGGGGTATTTATTGGGAAAAGAGAATTAGGCAGAGAATTCCACATTCCAAAAGTAGACGGAGAGGAGGACTTGGAACTATAATTTCACACAAAAAATTATGCGATACATTTTATCCCTACTACATTAAAGCTACTACATTAGTAGTACAGTCGTCCAAGGAAATTTGGTTACATAGTAGTTGACAGTCACATCAGAATTATTTTTCCAATATTGTCTAAACACTGAAACATATTTCAATTAGAGAACGAAATCACCAACATTCATTTAGATGTGGATCCTATTTTAGCAAGTAATTCCAATACTGCGCAACGAATTCTGTCATTTGTCTCACTAAAACATTTCTTCTTAACTCACGTGCAATTTCATAGACTGTACGTGAGTTAGTTACACTTGCATTGTAGCTGTTAATTTCGCTCGAATGACTTGTAACACTGCTAACATGTATAAGACATTTATTATATTTCGCGTAAACAAGTTATTCAATAATCTACGTCATATACATGGATAGACCAGAATTCAAAGAAACTTATGAGATGGGAGACGAATTTATCTTCCATGTAACTTTGGATATTATTCTGCTTATCGTTCAGAAGTATATCAGAAGATTGCAATGATGATAATATTTGCTGAGGATAAAAAAAAAGTATATTGCACACAGGATATTGAAATTCTTTTGGTCTATTAAGAGGGTAACTGAAAGGGTCACTAAAGTAGTAAGGTCATTCTTTATATTTTTAGAATTAACATAATTCGCTGCATACTCTTTTCTGATTTTCGTCCTTGTTATTTCTGTATCTTTTATTTTTTTCTATATTTTATTTATATTCCTATGTTTTACCCATCTGATCTACTTATATTATTTTCTATTTCACTACGGTATCATTTACTTTCAGAGCTTTCCCAGCTCATTTTTCATTCCACCTTTTGTACTTTCATTTACAGATTTATTCTTTTCCTCACTATATTGTCTTTAACTGTTTTTGAATGTCGCATTTCTATCCTTACTATTACTCCTACTCTTCATTTACCACGTTATAATACTCACCTTATGTACATTTCTTCATTATTGACCCTGTTTTCACTTTTTTCATTTTTCCGCTGCTCATCCCAATACTTTCACACTTATGTTCGGTTTTCCCCATCATTCCATGCCATCACCATCCATACTCTCAATTTTCTTTTTTCCCCCCACCTTTACCTGCTCCAGGCTCTCCTACGACTGGTCCCCTCTCAGTCTTTCTCTTCTTATCTCTCTCTTCTCTCTCTATTTATATCTCTTTACTCGTTATCTATTCTATCTCTTCTTGTGTTTACTTTCTCAATGTGTTATTTATACTATCTCAGTACTCTTCTTATCTTATTATCTTCTCTTCTTTTATTCATATTTCTTATCTCTCGTTCGCTTGCTATCAGCGGTCTCTAACTCCTCTACTCTATATGGCCCTTGGCCCCTTTTCCTGGACGGCACCCTCTCTGTTCACTCCGTCTATATCCCTACGGTACTCACTCACCTTTGTTCCTTCCTTTACTACTCCCTTCCACACTGGTCTTTCTTTGCATGTTTTCCCTTTTCTTTATCTGGCTTGTATTTTCCCCTAGCTGTTTTTTGGGTTCATTGTTCCCTTATTTTATAACTAACTTTTAATCTATCTTTACACTTTAACCCCTCACCCGGTCATATTCTATTAAATTTCTCACTACCGGATAACTTCCTTTGCCAGTACAACAAATTAAAAGTGGGGTGAAATGCAATATTTAACTAAATTTTTAAATTACGGTAACGTACCAGGAAATTGGTGTTTAACATTAAATTATCTCAAGTATATATCTATATATACCTATAACTAAATATTATATAAACTTATCATATGATAATATTTACATATTATCTATAGTATATAAGCTATATATAGGATAAGCTAGTATTATATATAGTAATATACGTATATACTATATATTATATATATATCTATAATTTTATTGTATTATATCTTATATATATATATGTATATATATATATATATGTATATATATTATTATATATTCGTATATATATATATAGTAATTATATAGATTAATATTATATATATATATAATATATATATATTATATAATTCATATATAGGGTGTTTTAAAACCATTTCTTTTAATTTTCTTGGGTAGCAAATATCATAAAGATTCCTAAAAGACCTGGGACAGATTTGAAGATTTCTGGAAGGCATGGGGGCAAGGAATTTACCATTAAGTCGGTGAGTTGATTATTTATTGAAACTAAATAATTGTGAATGTTTACTTAAGAGACAAACTATCTAGGGTTAGGTTGCACTTGCGTGTGCAACGTGTAACCTAGGTAGTTCATTGGGCTGTCAACTGTATACGTATCGGTTAGCGTTCAACTCTGTACCGCCCTTTTAAGTTAGAGTTAGGAATATAATTTGGGTTAGGTAACACAGATTGTATTATATATATATATAGTATATATATAATATATATATATATATTATATTATATATATACTATTATATGTATTATATAATATATAATATATAGATATTCATATAATTCGAATCGGACGATAGTATCGGATATCGATTTATCGATATCAAAGGTCAGATCGAAAGGTTCAGTTTTACCTATATATAGTATTATATAGTATATATAATATATATATATATATATATATACTATTATATATGATAATATATATTATATTATATATATGATGCATATACTATACAGTATTATATATAATAGTATATATAATATATAGTATATACCACTTAAAATTTTATTTCGTTCAAATTTATTTCTAATTTTCTTACCTACAGGACCAAAAGAAAATGAGCAAGAATGAACAGCTCAAGAAAAGTGAGTAGTAAGGGTAAAATTGCCAAACAGTGGGCAAAATAGTTGTTATATTATGGCCAGTCACAGAAGACGTTTTGCATTGTTTGAAAGTACTATTTCACATTTAAGAAGATATCTTAACAGACACTTTAAAACACGGATCAGATTACGTAACAATAAGAAAATGAAGCTTGTTCAGGGGTCTGAGTAGCGAAAATGAAATATGTGACTAGGAAATAAGAAAGAAATCAGAAGGACAAATTATACTTGTGCTCGTATGTTGTGAAGACTTGGCGGTGTGACAGAAGCGGACATATAAATTGCTTTATATTGATGGAACAAAAGAAATTTGTAAAAATCTAAAGATAATTTCTCAAGTACTCAAGAATGCCTTCTTAAAAAGAGTCTTTGTAATAAAGTATTAAAATAAAGCAGCCGAAATTGATGATATTCAAGGCTGACATTATCCAGGCGTATCTTTAGGAACCCTCTCTACCTCTTCTGCTCCTCTCCTCTCGTCTCTTCTCCTCTAGCTCGTTCTCCTCTCTCTCTCTCTTTCTCTCTCTTCTCTCAATTTCTCAGATTATGCATCTGTGTCGCCGTTCTCTCTCTCTCTCTCAGGAATATTTCACCAACTGAAGACCTTGTACTTCTTTTAATCTTAGCTTGAAGATAATCATCTGACATTAATACTGATGTTCCAGTTTACAAAATTTATAAGAGAATTGGAATGATTAATAGTAATGTCTTTTGAAGAGCTTGCCTAGTCTGTGAGTCATTGCATCGGTCAACACAGGATTCATACATTTGAAATAAGTAAAAACTTTAATTTAGAAATTAAATTAATTATATAGCAAACTCAGTCAGTGTGTGTGGTACTTGACGAGCGTAAATGAATTATGTAAGAGTCAAGTGGTACTGTCGCCACGCTTTGCTTAAGATTTTTTATATCGTCTTACTACTAATATTAGTCATCGCATATAACACAAGAGGCACTGTGTGGTATAACTTTAATTCCAGCATGTTATGTTACCGGTTGTTAATGTGTCATAAATATTAGTATCAAGAACTTCAAGCAGACGAGAATCAGAGAATACTTGTGATTAGTGTACGATTGGAATATGTTGAATTGTCCTCAATTGTGTGAACTGCTTCTAAGGCACAGTTGCTGCAGCATAATTTTAGAAACTTTGAAATTTCTGTTCTAATTTTGAGATCCAGAAAATTTGAGCTCCTTGGTAAAAGGGCATATTATGATAACTAACGGGTTAATTTGTACTTGCACGTTTGAGCTGATTTTACTAGCATCTCATGATCTAAATAAAACTGCAAGCAAGAATAAATATTTCCTAACTTAGTCAGTAAGCATCAGTGTCATTTAAAAATTAAAATTTAAAACAGGTTCAGCTCAGTTAGAAAATGAGGATTTAGTCAATTTCCAAACCTGAAAGAGCAGAGTGAATGTGCTCTCGGATAATAGCTAATTTGACCAAAATATATTGAAAATCAAGATATTGCAAGGTCATTTGAAAAGTCGTTTTCATGATTTTGCTAAAGAAAACGCAATGCTCGCATTTGTTAGCGCCCAATTTTGACTTAGTGTAAAAAAAACTAATGTCAGATTCCCTAGTAAATGCAAATGGACTGAGATTAAAACAATCATAAATCATGATTAAAAATGAAATTGAGAGTTTTCCAGGATCAAGAATGATTCCGATCAAATTAATTTCTGGAGTTCATTTTCTACCTGTGAACATTCCGCAAGCTAGAAAATTCAAAAAGTCATATATATCGCTTGAAGAGCATCAGATTGGAAAGCCATTTTCATGGCCATTAATTGATTAAAAGCTAAAACAGTGCGAATAAGGTTATGTCAAATGGAAGAACAATGCTGCTCTCAGGAAAAAATTTAACACAAACATTGAAAGACTGAGCTAAATCCAACGAGGCCAAAAAGTCAATAAATGTAAAGTAACGTTAAGGTGCCTGTAATAGATTTATTGTCTTTATCACTATAATGATAAAATAATGTCCATTAAAAATTTATTATGTTATTATTAGTGTATGCGTATCGCACTCTCTGTAAAAATTTCGCGGTATGGTACAAAGGTTGGCCACCCCTGATTAGACCCTAATGAGGATCCAAGCAATTGGGTTAACTTCGTCTTCAGGACAATTTTAGTGGTTTTAATATGATATACATTTAAATTACAATTAATTATATATATATCTATAGTATATATAATATATCAAATATATATATAATATATATATATATATATCTATAGTAATATATATTATTATATATATTATAATATATGATATATGATATAAGATTATATTATATTATATATATAATAATATAAAATATATATGATATATATATTTGTATTTTCTTTTATAGTATTTATTCTATTATTATATTATATTATTATTATTATATTATTATTCTTCTTAATTGTTATTATTGATCTATTAATTGTATGTTATATATATCATTATTCTTATTATATATTATTATGTATTGGATACTTTAAATTTTAATTGCTAAGAGAAGCGAACTAAGTTTTTACCTTTGAAATTTTATGAATTTTGAGATGTTATGAAAGAATGTTTATAAATATTAAAAAAAAAAAAAAAAAACTCAAATGCCGATTACTCGTCTTTCGCAAACCGCAGCAATTCCAAACTGTTACTTTCTGAGAAACAAACACGCCATAGTTTATTCCGTCAGCGTCGATGATTTCGACTTCGGATCTAGATTTTATTCCATCAGCGTCGCGTTTTCGACTATGGATCTAGAGAACTCTTCTTGCACTTACGACTTACAGAATTCAGCATGCGAGCGAATGACAAAGAAGACACTACAGAAAGCGAAAGTTCTCAGAAACTTTTTGGATTCAAGGATCGCGATTTGCGATCATTTTGATTGGAAAGCATTTTGAGAAACGACTCGTTCCAATACGCGAACTCAGTGTTTTACCACTGAGCCACAGTCCACAGCGAGAAAAAGCTGGGTTTAAAGAAATTTTATAAATAAGATCTATGAAAATTGGTATTTTTTTTTTTGTTATTATTATTATTATTATTATTATTATTATTATTATTATTATTATTATTATTATTATTATTATTATTATTATTATTATTATTTCGGAGATTTTCTAGAGACTTATGGAATAATAAAGTATCTAGACGTTCGTTGTTATATATATATATATAATATATTATAACTATATATATTATATATATATATTATATATAGTATATATATACTATAGTAGTAGGTATATAATATATTACTATATTATATATAATATATATAAGTATAATTATATAATATATATATATCTATATAATATAATTATACTATGAATAATGTATATATACTATTATATATATATATATTAGTACAATATATATATATATATATATATACTTATATATTATATTATAATATAACGCATATATTATATATATAAATAATACTATAAATTATACTATATATTATATATATATATATATATGATATTATAGTATATATATATAACAAGGAACAGTCTATCTAGATACATTAATTCCATAAGTCCTCTAGAAAATCTCCGCAATACCATAATAATTGAAATAATGAATAATAATATCAATATAATATTAATAAGTTATAATAATATATTAATATTCATAATAATAGACTAATAATAATAATTAATAATACTAATAATAATAATAATAATAATAATTATAGTAAATATAAAAAAAAAATAATAATAAAAAAAATAATAATAATAAAATAAATAATAATAATAATAATATAAATAATACATAATTAGATATAATAATAATATAAAACATGAAAAAATACCAATTTTCATAGATATTATTTATAAAATTTCTTTAAAGCCAACATTTTCTCGGATTGGAACGAGTCTGTTCTCAAAATGGCGCTTACCAATCACAATAATTCGAGATTGCAAATCGCGTTACTCGATCTGTACCAAAGACTTTCTGAGAACTTTCCGCCTTTCTGTAGTGTTCGTTCTTGCGTTTTATCGCATATGCAATTGAACTTCAATGCTGCATTAAGTCTTGTGTCAAGTAGATGCAGAACGAGTTTGTCTAGATCCATCAGATCGAAAACGCGACGCTGATGATAGAATAGAAAGTCTAGATTCCAAAGTCGAACTCACTCGACGTGACCGGAATTTAAACTATGGCGTGTCTTGTTTCTCAGAAAGTAACAGTTTGGAATTGCTGCGGTTTGCGAAAGACGAGCAATCGTGCATTTGAAATTTTTTTTTTTTTTTTTATAAACATTCTTTCATAACATCTCATAATTCATAAAAATTTCAAGGTAAAACTTGGTTTCGCTTCTTTAATTAATCTGAAAGAGAAATCATAATAATAATAATAATAATAATAATAATAATAATAATAATAATAATAATAATAATAATAATAATAATAATAATAATAAATAGCTTCACTTTACAATTTTGCCATGAAATTATTTATTATAATGGCATCAGAGTGTATTTTGGATATTTCATAATAAATTTCCTTCCTAATATAATTTGTTGAATAAAATATTTTTGGATTTTAAAATAAATTTTCTCCTAATATATTTGTTTGATAAAATAAAAAAGTTCGTAATTAAAATTACAAGTTATCAAATGAAAATAACAAATTATATTCATAGATAATAAAAAAAATAATAGATCAGCAATTTACTTTTCTATAAAGAAAACGTTATTGCATTATAGAGAACGAAAAAGTTATTGATTGATATAGGTAACTAAACTATAAAAGCTTGGTAATATATAAAAAATGAAGATTTATTATTTTTAATAAATGTAGGATATATTTCTTTGATTCTAAATTGGGTATGTGGAGTCAGAGTCGAAGTCGGTATTTTCTCAGAGATAGTATAGATCTGAAGTAAGGAAAATTTTCAACTGGCAAAAGTTGTTGACAGTTGTGACTCTGTGAGTGACTTCCAATCACTTATATACCAAGTTTCACCTGCTGCGACTTTCCAAAAGCAACAAAATTGCTATTGCAAGCACTGCGAATTTTTTAAAACCTGCACCTGTTAGTTTCAATTTTGATATATAGTTCTAATAGAATTCAAACCTCAATCTAGACTATCGTATATTTAAGAATTTTGAAAGATAAATTTTCCATGGTAGGAAGAGAAATTTCTTTACATTGACCAACGCATATTCTATGTAGCTGCTGTTTATGTTGGATCCTGGTCTATTAGGGTAAGGCTTAGACTGAATGTGCGAATCACAGAAAAAAATTCTAAATCTGCACTTGCTAACGTGCCCTTCTTGTATTTAAGGGGTTGCATAGAAGTTCAAGAAGACAAATGATACATTCTGGACTATATTGTAGGTTGATGAAACTACTGATATCCCCTGTACTACAATAACCTTCTTAGAGGCAGTCAGTGTAAATGGTTGCGAAATATGACGTATGAAAAGTCTTTCTAAGAATATTGAAGAAAGCTTAGTCGAGAAGGTCGATCTGGTTCAGAGAAAACAGGTGAAGGTCTTCCTCATTCTTGGCACACCAATATTCCAGGAAACTTTTAAAACAAAATCCTTAATCAGCACTGAAGGACGTTAAAAAATAATCATGATATAGACTTTCGAAGCCTAAATTAGAAAGAAGGCCATCGAAAAGTATACCAAGAACATTATAATGGAAGCAAACTGCAAAATTCTCTTACTCCTACTAGCTCAAAGATCCAGTTATGCCGTTGACAGGCTTTATTCTGCTCTTCGCATTCTAAAAAAATCAGACCCAAGAGGAAAATGAAGGAGGACTGGCAAGACTGCTATTTTTTGTCTTAGATTTTAAGAATACTAATATCATTAATTAGGTTAGATGACACTAAATGGCAAGCTCAGTAGAATTTTTGTATTAGTTTATAATATATATATTATATATAATATATACTATATATAATATATATATAATATATATATATATATTTATATACGCGTATATATATAGCTATATATATACTCAAAAAAATAACTATATGAAATATATAGTGACGTATACTCCATATATATAAATTATATATATTATATATATAGTATGATAGTTATATTGTGATACGTATGGTGAGGTTGTGGACAGGTGGGTCAGGGGGTTGTAAATTCCGATATTATATAATTAGTATATGAAGAATTTTTTTTGATGGCTTCAGGTCATAATATAACCTCATCTTCTAATAATAATAAAAATATATAGTTAATCAGAGCAAATTAAGCTACCATTAGAAATGAGAAAAACATCAGACGCCTGTTCCTCAAAGTCTACAAAGTCTACTCTCCGAGCTACTAATATATATACTATATATATATAACTATATAATATTATATATACTATTTATCTATTATATACTTTCATATACTTGTATATTATTATTAAAATTATTCCGTTATTTTATTATATATAGTTTTATAGTATTTCATATATATATATTAATTATTACTCTCTTATATATAATATATATACTATATTATATATATTATAGATATTAAGTATATAATACTAAATATATTATTTATATAACGTAATATATATATATATATATAATATACTTATATATATATTAGTATAATATATCGTATACTATATTATACTAGTATAGTAGATATAAATATATTATATAATATACTATTAGTATATATATATTAATATAATATACTATGATATATAGTGATATATATATATAATTATATATAGTATTATACTATATATATATAAACATAATATATATTATATATTAATAAATTAGTATATTTACTTAGTATATATAGTATTATATATACTATATATAATTATATAAGTATAGTATAGTATATATATATTTATTATATATATATTATATAATATATATATATAATATATATACTATATAAATGTATTATATATATATTATATATAGTAATATATTACTAGTATATATATACTATAATTATATATATATACTATATATATATTATTATTATTAATATTATATTATATTATAGTTATAATATAGTATAGATATATAATATATATATATAATATATATATTATTTTAATATATATAAAATATACTTATATATATATGCTACTACTACTATTATTTATATTATTATATAGTATTATATATATTATATATAGTACTACATAAATAATATATACACTATTCAGATTCCAAAATAATAATAATCAATAATAATAAAAATAAGTAATATATAATATATATAAGAATATTAATAAAAATAATAATAATGAAATAAATAATAATGGAATTCAACTCATAATAGATAATAATAATAATAATAATGAATAATAATATAATAATAATATATAATAATCAATAATATTTATAATAATAAAAAATAATATAATTTAATTCTACACCATTTTTAATATATAGCCATGACATTTTTGTAACAAGAGCATGTTGAACTGTTTGTGTTTATTATTACCTGAAATGCTGAATTTATATTTAAGTGTATTTATTTTTATTTGATCAATATGTACAAATATTGCTGAAAATGTTTTTATTTTAACATAGATATAAGTATTTTTAATAAGTCAGATACTTTGGAATCAAAGGAAATATAGTTCTCTATAACATTTAGATTAACAACCTAATAAATCCATTTTTTTATAATGTTTACCTTAAGCTTTTATAGTTTAGTTACCTATATTAATCAGGAACTTTTACGTTTTCTATATTGCAATTACGTTTTCCTTTACTTAGAAAAGTAAGTCTTTAACTATTGTTTAATTATTATCCTTTGAACATAATTTTTTTTTTTTTTTTTTTTTTTTGGATCACTTGTAATTTTAATTACAACTGTCTTTATTGTTATGAAATAAATATAGGAACAAATCTCATTTTTAAAATGCTTAAAAATACATTCTTATCCATTATAAATTCATTCGATTAGAACTAATTTATTTATTTATATTATGATTATTTATATTATTATGTCTAATAAGTTGATTATTAGTCGTATTATTATCCATTATTATCTATTTATGTATTATTATTATTCATTATTATTAATTATATTAATTATTATTATTTAATTATTATTATTATATGTATTATTATTTATTATTATTATTAATTATTATTGTATATTAGTTATTATTATTATATCTATAATTATTCTTATTATTATTATTATATTATTAATTAATTTTATTGAATATTATACTATTATTATTATTATTAATTATAATAACATTCAGTAAAAGTTATTATTATTATTATATTCAATTATTATTAATTATTCATTATTTATTATTATTATTGATTGAATGATTATTAGTTATTATTATTATTATTATTATATGATTCATTATTATTATTATTATTATTATTCATTTATTATTATTTTATATTAATATTATTAATTATTCATTTATTATTAAGTTAATATATTATTGATTATATATTCATTATTATTATGTATATTATTGATTATTATGTATTTTATATAACATTATTATATTATAATTATATTATTATTTATTATTATTATTATATTGATTATTATTATATTATTCATTATTTTAAATTATTTAATTATTGATTATAAATTTATTAATTATTAATCTTATTAAGTGTTACATTGTTATTTAAATGATTATCTTATTATTATTATTGATTTCTTGATTATTATATTATATTATGTAATTATATATTGATTATTATTATTAATATTATTATTATTATTAATATATTCCATAATATATAATTAATTATTGCTACTTCAGGCGTGATTTTAATAAAAAAGTTCAAATTTGTTCTTGAAATTTTTAGTGACTTACTCGAATGCCTATGAAAAAAGGAAACAAATGTAATACAAACAAAAATTCCTCAAATGCACGATTACTCGTGTTTCGCAAACCGAAGCTCTAATTCCAAACGCTACCTTCTGAGAAACAGTCACGCCGTAGGTTTTTCAGTGAACGTCGAGGTTTCGACTTTAGAGAGTTCCCAGTGAACTTTTGAACGACGCAAGACGATTTTTGCTTAATAGCTTTCATTTCATAAATGACGCAAGACGATTTTTGCTTAATAGCTTTCATTTCATAAATGACGCAAGACGTATGGATGCTAGTTTCAACATATGAACGGCGCAGACGACACTACGGAAAGCGAAAGTTCTCAGAAGTCTCTTGGAACAGGCTAAAGCCGATTTGCGACCCTCTTATTTAATGTTTGGATTGGGAAGCAATTTGAGAAGTGACTCGTCCCAATACACGAGCTCAGCGTTTTACCACTGAGGGACCACATCCACTTGGCAAAGAACATGGAGAAAATGTTTAAAGAAGATTTTGGAAATTATAAGAACTATAGAATTTTATTTATTTTCTACTTACTAATTATTATTAAGTCCATTACTTTTTGTTGTATGATATTCTTCCAATTATTCTTATTTTATTATTATTAATTATATTATATTATTATATTATTATTTATTTATTATTTGATTATTATTTTATCGGATATTTTCCTAGATTATAAATTTTTCTAAGAAGTCCAATGCTATGTCATATACAAAGAAATTATCCAAATGAAAAACATGTATCTCCACAGACTATATATGATATGAAAATTTCATCCTGTTTGCATGGGCAGAAAAAAAATTGTCGCAATTTTTCATTTTAAAAATCACATAAAGTAGGTTTTGAATTTCGACATTGCTGAGCACAAATTTCAAAAAAATCAAAAAACTATTTCATGCATTCTCTAGGTAATAGACCAATCTATATATATTTCAAGTATGAAGTCATTTCGGAAAAATTTTTAGGAGTTGATACCAAAAATATCAAGAACATAGGTTTTCAAAAAATGAAAATTCCGAAAAAAATGACTACAGACACAGAAAAACACCCGAAAACTACATTTTAAAGATCAGAAAAAGCTCCAATTTGCTTTTTTTTCGATCAAAATTGTCTGAAAATTAAGAACTTACACATTTTTCTTAGGAATTACCAAAAGTGGGCTTGAGATTGGAATTTTGAATTGTAGATGATATTCTTCACTAAACTGCCCTTTACCCAATTATCTATGTCCTGGTTATACCTATGAAAAAGACAGTATGTTCAACTGTAGATTGCATGTGGAGTATCATCAGTAAAAGTTACAGAAAAGTCAGTTTTATCGGTAACTTCCACAGGATCATTAGATAAAGAGATAAGATATCTATTTGTGACGGGAAAGTTCAACATTTCATCATCGTTCAGGATTTCTCAAAACACAAAAAAATTTCCTCTTAAGGAGAAATAGATAGAAGGAATTCACGATATTCTTCGTTTACCTCGGCATCAGATAATTCCTTTGAAGAAGTTTCAACACAAGAAGACGGCACATTGGAAGAATGAAAAAGATTCTCTCTTTTGAGAATGGGCGATTCAGCAGTCAGGACTATGTAGGCATCTAGATAAAAAGGATCACTTCCAATAGTAATGCACTCTAAAATAATATTATTGTTTCTATAAATGCTGAGAAAAATAATTGAATCCTTTTTATTATCAGT
This sequence comes from Trachelipus rathkii, assembly GCA_015478945.1. NCBI lineage: Eukaryota > Metazoa > Arthropoda > Malacostraca > Isopoda > Trachelipodidae > Trachelipus > Trachelipus rathkii. The sequence continues at coordinate 13,464 of JABUQX010092842.1, forward strand.
AACTAAAATAAAACTATTTGGAGAAGTTATCGCTTAAGATTCGGCTTTGCAGCACAAAATCTGTGTGGTATACTGTTCTATAATGGTTCTGTCATTTGTAAGAACATTATATTTGATGTCCTCCTCTATAATAAGATTATTTACAGAAAAATAATTCATAAGAATGTAAATTATTACCATTTTAACTAGTGTTTGAGCTAGTGTAAGGATAAGGTTAACTGTCAGTTTTAAAAGTATTAAAATCTTCTAATAATGTGGTTTCGGTTATCATGTGCAAGATATTCTATGAGTGTGAACAAGATCAATTTCGATTATTGGAATGATTTGTGCTTGGGTTGGCCAAGTTCAATATTTTCAACACCGCACCGCACCGCACCGCACAGCACCGCACCTGGAAGTCGTGCAACATCACCCCACCGCACCATCCGTCATCTTAGAGTACCGCACCGTCTCTCTGTTAATGCGCAACTTTCCTCACGGCTCCCGGAGCAAACCGTACCGCACCGCACCGCACCGCACCACACCGCACCGTACCATAATTGGCTCACAGCGCACCGCACCGCACCGATATATATATTTATGGAGGGCACTTCTTTCTCCCCTACCTACCAGTCATTGTTTTTGGGTTGACAGCTTGAGATGGTGTTACTAGGATTCGGGCGGCCTTCTTTGGATGGATAACGGTCTTAGTTCTTTATTAATTTTTGCAACTTTCACCACCTTTTTAATATCTAATTTGCTGAACAATACCTATGTAGTACTCCATTTTAACTAGTTGTAAAAATTTTAATTTACGTTCGAACTTATGCTAAAATTTGCGCAAGCAAAATTTTAGCATAAGTCGAAATGAAATAATATATAAACCCGCCTGGTCGCGATACTCACTCACAAGACTGACAAAACAACTAATTCACACTTACTGCTTCTCTTCGAAACACAAAAACAAGAACGAAAGTCACCCAAAAGGTGAGGTAAAACATCTGCTTGCAAATTCTCTCCTATATAATTGGTGAACCCGGAGAAAAACACCCAGAACTTCATCAGTGCCTTCTGATAAGCAACACACACAAATCAAATATGAAGAAAAAACATAATACTAAAACTTCCAAATCAGATAACACTCCTAAAAAGATGACTCAAGTCCCGAACGCTCAAGCCACACATTTCGATAGCAGCGACTTTCTCAAATCCTCTCGATAAATTTTGGATATGGTCAGAAACTCATTTTTGTATTCACTAGCGAAACTCAGCATTCCTTTTTGAATTCTATAATGAGATTCTGTGGCATCTCCCATCTTTAATAGCGTTTCCTTTCTTATCAAGAATTTACCAAAGCTTAAAATAAAGAAAGCTAGATTTAAGGGCATTTCGCCTGCTAGCACAATGTCCCGCAATGTTTCTTCATACCAGAAGCTTTGAAAAATATACTCTTAAACTTATAAGAAATACATCAAAGAAAACATTATATAATCTCCAATATAAAGGACCTTTCCTTGGATTCACCGATTCGATCAAAGGTCTTTAAATATTCTATAAAAATTTATTCGTTACAGATAAATTCTTAGATTTTAGGCAATCTTCACCTCTACATATGTCACAAAGATTTTAAAAACATGCAGCTCACTGTGTTGACCGAATCAAGAAAACATCAGAAGCTCCTTTTACTGACGGAACCTTTCCTGTTATTCAACTATTCAATCGACATTCAGTGCCAACAGAAGAAGAATTTAGCGTCGAAATCCAAGACGTCAAGTGACGTTCTCCAAGCAAACTTATGTGCGATAAATTCTAATTTAAATATTGTTTAAAACATTATGTATTTTTATATATTCAAATATTTGTATTTATGTTTAGATCTTCGGATATAACCAGATATGCTTGTATTTAAATATTCTTTGCACTTCATGTATACTATTTGTGCATTCAAAAGTTTGTATGTGTACTTATGTCTTCGCACATAATTAGATATGCTTGCATTTGAAAGTACTTCTACTTTATTTATTTTATTTATTATTCTTTTTACCTCATTGAAATGTTTTGTATGTTTGCGCGCATTTTACGAATGCACTCAAATATGCTTACATTTGAATGATGATTAGTTTTTATATCTTGTATAACTCTTTTAACATACTTTCTCACTCCTTGTTTAGTGTGGGAAGTAATGTAGTAGTACTCCATTATAACTAGTTGTAAAAATTTTAATTTATGTTTGAACTTATGCTAAAATTTGCGCAAGCAAAATTTTAGCATAAGTCGAAATGAAATTATGTATATAACCCTCATTGTCGAGATACTCACTCACAAGACTGACAAAACAAATAATTCAGACTTACTACTTCTCTATGAAACTCAATCGCCTGCAAACAAGTCTCAAGAAATTCTAATCTCAGCTGGGGAGGTAAACAGCCGGCTAAGTCACCGAGAAGCCAAATCTTCGCTGAAGCTGAAGCTGAGTATCTCAGCAACGGGCATCTTTTATTACCTTTATGTTAAATAAATATACATCGTTCAAAATATGGATTTTTAAACCGCATCATTATCTTATATAGAGAATTGCTCTCAAAAAACAGCTGCCAACTTAGCAAGCTCTTCCCTATACCTATCTTCTTTACAGTTCTTGTTGTTCTTATCCAAAACTCAACTGTTTTAAACGTACAGATGATAATAGCTACTCTGTTCCCTCCATCAACTTTATCCTTTATTTTAACCCGAAGGCGGTTGATCTCCGCTTGTTTACAACAAGGTTATCTGTTCTAGTGTTACTAATTTCTAGTCTAGAATATTCAGCCCAATGACTTAGACTTTGTTGCCAATATGTGATTAAACTTATTTGTTATGTTTATTTATTTCCCAAGTCTAGCAAATATTCTAAACTTTCTGAATATCTAACTAAAAATAAATACTTATCTTTGACTGAATTCAACGTTCTTGTCGATTTCACCATTCACCACAAAATATAGCTTTTTCCTAGGTCTCAAAGTATAGCTGATTAACTTACGTACCATTTCTCTTTCAAAAAAAACCACGAGCAGATGATATAGCTTCCTACACGTATTCCTGGTGATCTTGAAGACAATATCAACACACCAAAACTTATCTTTTTATAGATAGTCATTGTTTTTGAATCTCTTGGTTAATCCTATCATCCTCTTATCACTGTATCTTGCTTTTATCTTCCTGTCATCCGCAGGAAAAGTATCAACCTTTGGCGGGGAAACTATTTTGTCGCTTCACTGCTGCAAATTGGTCGTGTTTATGTTGTTGGTTATTTTTAATGAAATGGTACTGCTTCGGTTGGTGGTGTCCTTTGGAATATTCAATATATATATATATATATATACTATATATATACTACTATAGTATATATATTATATATATATATATTATGTTATAATATCACTTATATATATACTATATTAATATATATATATAATTCACATCATATATCATCTCACCTTCTTTCCCCCAAGAAAGAAAAGTAAGTAGAAGAATATGACGGACAAGTTAGTAGAAGAATATGACGCAAGCGCGAAAAAAGTACAGCCTTACCGCCTACGCCCTCCCTATTCCTTTATTACCCTTTTATTGAGAATCGTCGCAGTCAAGCCAATCACCCTAAGGAGCTTCAACGAGACCCTGCGAGGACCCTCACTAATGGCATTTCGTGCATGTGGGGTTTATCCCTTAGTCCAGGTAGGTCACAATTTCCAGGTAGGTCACAATTACAAAACCCCTCCATCCACTCCTATTATTGACACACTTTCTTCTCGCGCTCTGGCTAAACTCCACATTTCCTCTCGCTCCAAAGGGCTTGATCTTTAGGCTGATCTCAATCCACTTTTTTCTTCAACTCCGCAGCCGGTAGATATCCCAGGGCACACTAACCACTTATCATCCACCTTAACGAAGCCACTATCATCCCAGTCTTTCCACTGGATCAAAGCCATCTGAAGCGTACTTTATTTATTCGTCTCCTTTATTTCCTTTCTTCGACACCGCCAGCACAGACGCTCTATATTCGCTCACTCCTACATCTTTATCAATTTCTTCTCACACATACATACCGCCCACACACACATGACACATACATACATAAATAATAATATAGTAGTATAATATATATAGCCTATTATATATATTATGTATACTATATATATATATATTATATAATATAGTATCTAGTATATATATATAAATATACGTATAGTATAGTATATATAACTATATATATACTAGATGTATATATATTATATATATATAGTATTATATATTATTACGTATCTATAATAACGCCGATCCCAAGGACGGGGATAAAGAGAAGGGTTGTGATGGACAGGCTAGCAATCGGGGTGGTGTAATAGGAATCTTCACTCGAGATAATTCTACACGCAGCAGCCTCAGAGGCACAGGACTTGAACTTTTGAAATACGGACTCGGAAGGAAAATGAGAAATATGGATAATGAATAATTCATTAAATTAGACTGTGCAGGCATTAAACACTGCAAAACCGTTAGAAACTTTGGAGAAAGACTTGAAAAAAAACTATTATAGGTTCTGAGTATTTGCTTGAGAGATTAGAAGGAAAGAGTATAACACTATATATATATCTAACTACTAATATGTATTATATAGTATAGTTACATATGTATCAACAACACACTACAACATTATATATACCTTTATATATCGTTCCAATGATTACATAATACAATATAGTATATAATATATTAGTATATTAATAATAGTTAGAATAACTTATTGATATGATAGTACTGTATAGCTACTGATCTATTATACGATTAATATATAATATTAAGTGTATATTAATATAATATTATACGATGGCGTTTGAGTATATAGTTGATAGTTATATAATAGTGCTACCGTCAGTAGATATATTATAATAATTAGTATTTGGCGATTGCGTCTAGTATTTTTGACCTAATTTTTGCTCGGTCGCTATACCTATTATTCTGTCAGATAGGTGATCTAGCGGTGTGATGAATGCGCTTATGGTATTGATTTATGTTGGGTATTAATATATATTGATTGTATGGTAGGTATATAGTATTGTTGATATGTTATATGGTATATGCGTAGAGGGGTCGTCTTTGTGTGGTGTCCGATTACATTGAACTAGACGTCCCCCTCTTCATGCTAGTATCGTAATATTGAGTTAAGTTATTATTATATTTAATTATTATTATATATTTATTATGTAATAGTATATTAATATGATATATATTATGTTATGTGTAGTTAAATATTATTAATATATGTATAGGTATATATATTATATATAGTGTATTATAGTATATATATAGTATAGTAATTTTGGTAATAGTAGTAATGGTGATATTTATATTAGTAGTAGTTATTATGTAGGTATATAGTATGATAAAAGTTAGTATAATAGTTATATAGATGTAATGTTAGTTAGTAGATAATTAATGTGTATTGTATTATTATATTTGCTTTGTTCATTATAGTTATGAAGGTATGAGCTATTATATTAATTTAATTTAGTATTATATTTAGTGATATTATATATATATGTAGTATGTATATATAATTATAGATATTAGTATATTATATTAATATGATAGCATAAGTTATAAAACTTATGAGTAGGTATATTAATATAAGTATTTATATAGGTATATATAAAAATTCAGTTGTTAATATATATTTATATATTAGTATATAGTAAGTAGTTTTGCTTTCATAAGAGTAAGACTACGAGTATATAGTATGTATTTATAGTATGTTAAATATAAGTATTGACCTATATAGTTTATTTGTGTTTTATCGCTAATACTCTCTGGCGTCTCCTAATTAACATCTAAGTAATATGTTGTGCATGATTGTTAATGGCAGTTGTGATGCCAGTTGCTTATAGGTTATAATGGATATTTTACTATAATTCTCATTTATTGCCAAAGTTTCTTGTCTTTATATTCGATTCGCGGAATTGTGATCAAAGTTGAATAGTGCACCTGACGGTGTACTAGAGAGTATACCTTGTGTGAGTAGTAGATATGTTCTTTAGCTGAGTGCAAGTAATATTCGAAGCTCGTGCTATTTTATATTTTAACTAATTAGAGTATAATGCTATGAGGCCTGGGATTGTCTAGTTGATAATACCTAGTGTAGTATTGTCAGTCACAATCGACTTCTAACATTATTTATTATTACTAGGTATTAGAGGTGGAGTTGGTGTTATAATATTATTACATGTTATTATATATTGTAATATGTATATATAATATATTAAATTATATGTATATGTATATGATATATTAATATTATATATATATTTATTAATATATATATATATATTTCTAGTATTATATCTATCGTTTAACTAAGTATATATTATATGATATAGTAGATATATTGCGTATATTACTGTAAATATATTATTAATATTATATATATATATTATCGTATGTATTGTGTGAGTGTGTGGTTATGGGTCTGGGTTTACTTGTTATATGTGTGAGAAGATGATGAATATGTAGAGGTAGATGATGATCGAGTATTATTGAAGCGTTATAGTGTTGTATGAGTTGGATGATAGAAGGGATGAAGGATGATGGAATAATTGATAAGTTACGTTTGAGATTGGTGTATTGTATACCTCATGATGTTGTTGGAATGAAATGTGATTGATTGAATAGTTCGATGTATGGTAGTAAGATGTATTAGATTGTATGATTGTTGTCTGGATACTTAATACCCTTACGTCTTAGGTGATAGTATGAATAAGTAAAAAGATGCGATAGATATTTCTCACTCCAGTAAAGGATAGAGCCTGTAGAGGAGTAGACTAATGCTGAAAGCTCTTCAAGCAATGAGGTCAAAAGATGAAGATAAGGTGTATTCAATCGGCAGTCAGATGAGGAGGGAGTTATTCCTTGTTACCCTTTGTTGACACTCGCCAGCAGTAGAAAGTTAATACCAAGTGGAGTACCTATACGTGGGATATTAACTCCCTACATATGACCAGAAATGCACACTTAAGTCGAGGGTACCGTATCGATCGTCTGTGAAGCTCTTATATGGGATATGGCATAGATATGCTGTGTATGTACGATGTATTCATTCAATAATAAAGTAGTTTATATATAAGGATCCACAGAATAGATCGAGGGGTATGTAGGTAGGCTCGTATTACTTTTTTTCGTATAGATGCATTAGCACGTCTAAGTTGACTTCTTCTATCTACTTGCGTCTCAATAATATCTAAGTCTACTATACTTTTCTTTCTTATGGGGGAAAGAGTGGGAGATAGATGTAATGATTAGATTTATATAATAATAGTGTTAATATATAATATTATTATATACATACACTATACTCATATATATAATATTATATATATATATATATATATATATATTAATTATATCATCTTATATATGACACTACCTATTTAAATTAATATCTATAGTTATAGTAATATTTATCCAAAGATATACAACTACACACAATTACTATCAGAAGTACTAGTGAACGCATATTATGCATAATAGATATTTATAGTATATTTATATATAGTATTATCTATAATCTATATAATATACAACCGTTATACATTTATCGTATATATAATATATGCACTAATAGTAATACATACATAACGTATATTATACTATTGATATATGATACCATACTATACTATCAGTCTATTATATATCATATATATATATATATATACTACCCTTATACTATTTATATATATACTAATAATCATATGACTCATAGAATACTATACTTTACTTATTATACTATACCTATAATATATATATACTCTAGGTCTCAGTCAAGTACTTGTAGTCATACTCCACTAGCTATACTATTATATATATATACTATACTATATATTGTAATATACTGATGTATAACTATATTCATATTATACGTGTCCATATAAATATATATACATATGTACTCATGTCGATTATGTGCTTCCTACACCTTACCTATATCACTACCTCTTACAGTACTATAATATATATACTATCCTATATACTATTATATGTACATTCTCAAGTTTTTAATATAAACCCTATATTATATTTATATATACGTATATGACTTGTAATAAAGTTATCTATATATACTTACTATACATATAACGTACTATATCATTATATATAATTTGTAAATAATTATGTATTAATACTATATATCTATACTCTATACTACTATATATATATGAATATTATATTCACACAATTTACTATCTATAGTACCTTATAGTCAGACCTAACTTTCCTATATAATATACGTCGCGATATACTATATAACTTAATACGATAATAGATAGGATTATTACTATATAGTAATCTATATACTACATATCTAACTCTATAATATATATATCATAGTATTAA
>JABUQX010092843.1:0-12500 GCA_015478945.1 Trachelipus rathkii
AGTCCGGGTGTGAAACTCATCTTGGATTGTTGAAGCAGTTTGATCAAGTCGGAGTTTAAATATTTAGTGTTATATCTTGGATGAAAAAGGATGTCGGAGATGCAAATTGTTGCAGGATGTTGTGAGAATGTTGGAAGGTGCTTGGTGCAATTAAATCTTTCGTGAACAAGGGACTAAGTTTTGGGCGAAGTCGCAAGAGATATGTGTTACCGGCCCTAACTGAAGTATGTTGTAAGCTGATTGGCTGTGTCATAAGAGGCCTACATTAATATGACGTTCTGTTCGAAATAGATAATCTTACGGGACGTGTTAGATTGAGAAAGAATTGTAAATTGAGGAATGAACGTTTAGGGAAGTGTGTGTGAGTAAGGCGCAAATGAGAAGGAAAAAAAAGGTGTCAAAGTTGGACTGGTCATATGAAAACGCATGATGATATCGGTTGTGGATTTATTTCATTAAAGAAAAGTAATTATGAGATTGCAAGGCAATAAATTAATTATGAAAGTGTGCTCCTTGTGGAAGCGCCCTAGAGTGTAGCATCTCGATAGTCTCTCTCAATCGATTCACTTATCATTTCGACCATCTTTCTTCTACTTAAACTATTTTAGTTTCCATGCATTTACGCACCCCCTACTTCATCTGTGGGAAAAGAGGTCAATATAATATTATATATATATAATATAATATTAATATAATATATATATATATTATATATATATATATTATATATATATATATTAATAATCAAATCTCAATTATATATATATATATATATAACTATATTATATGTATTCCGAACATGTGGAACCCACTGAGGATTGATTTCGAGTCCATCAAATCAAAAAATTTATATAACATTTCCTAATATTCCCCCTTTTCAAAGTACAGCACCATTTACTGTTCATACGCATACCAAGTTCTGAAAAAAAAAATAATTAAAATAATATAATACACAGCAATTAATACACAGTTCGAATGAACAATAAATACTCAAATTATTGTTTTCAACACATCTTACTAATAAGCTCAAGCTATAACTTTAATTCATTGTGACTTGTATAACAAATACTGTGTTTATACCGCTTTCTTATGAATACTCACACCGAGTCGTATACTTGAAGCTTAGTGCCTCCCTCAGAGACCTCTAGAGCGAGATAGAGTGACTAGTCTCTATCTGTATCAATGAAGGAGGACCAGAGTTCCATCCTAACTGAATTCATCAACATATAATAACTATTACACGAAGAACACGTCTAGATGTACTGGACGTGTGAGTGATTCTGACAACATTCATCAAAATTCATCACGTTAGCTCTAGCGCACGATGCAATGAGTCATTAGAGAAGTAACCAGACCACCTCTTGTGTGATAAGTATGAGAAATGTCCAAGAATACCCAAAGAGAAGTATTATTCTAGGCTCTAAGGTTCATCTGAAAATTACTAAAATTATCGTCGATACCCCACATACCTAATCAAACAGGTCCTTCAGTGACGACCAAAATTAGATCCAGTCTTCAAACTACAACCTAAAAATTCTTGGAGTCCTTCATTAACTATATCATATTCAGGGTGGATTAATGGCCTCCCAATTCAAATTATTTTATCCTTCAGAACAAATAAATTCATCTTCTGCGGATATTTCAAGGCCTTCTCCAGTCAAACTAAAATTAGAAGAGACAGAAATCGTTTCGCTTTCTGAGCTCATGGTAAATAACGCTCTACCATTATGCACTATTGTCTTTGGGGTGCTCTCTCATTTTGGGCTGTGCAGCATCACGCCAAAAAATAATACCATTCGATCTCTGTACATCTCTTCCTCAAAATAAGGCTGTACGTTGACATTTTTGTGTACTTTTTCGTCTGTCAACGAATTCAACATATTTCAAAAGTCACTCACGTATGAGTAGGGTTTACTGGTTCCCATGTCCCGGCTCAAAGATATATTCGAGGAGAGAGCAAACTTGAATTCATCAGGATGATAAATGTTAGAGTATAGTATAATACCGTTCAAATAGTCGTGGTTTATATTTTATTAAGTAATGTCTCTCAATGGACGACTCCTGTCGAGATTTCAACAATTTAAACATTCCCTACCTTACATCCCCGTCAATCTATCGAGGGCTATATTCTTTGAAAAAATTTGATATGGACATGAGGGTGGTACAATTATCGCTCACGAAGCCAAAAATTCATGGGATAAATTATGCAAGTACATCAACTCCCTAAATCCAGGTTTTTAAGAGATTTCATTTGAGCAAATACCAATACTCTATTTTCCCTTATCTTCGTATGTGTCTATGCCTCACTTCGTAATGTTACGTCAGCCCGAGAGATTCAAGTTTCTTTGTCCATAAAGCAATCATATGATCCCCAATACCAACCACAATCCACACCCATGTAGTCTTGCGAATAATACCTCAATCCTTCCGGTACATACCAAAACTTATGGGCGAATAACATGCTTGATTGATTCCTTTTGTCGGTGTCCAACTCAAGTTAGAATTAACATTTCTCCGACTCAATATAGCCTTCATGGATCCAAAATAAGTCTTGAAAGTAAACAATATCGTGAATAGCCGCGTGCGAAATATTTGCCCCATAGTCTTCGCTCAGAGAATATTCGCTGAGCCAATTCTCACATCAACAAAATCCGACCTCTGACCAGAGGCATTACATTCAAAGAGTTCCAAAAAACATGTCCTTTTGGATAAAGGACCCAACTAGGTCTCTCAAAAATGTTGTGGCAAGCAGCTGAACTTGGAAACAGCATCTCCAGTTTTTGCTCTGTCAAATGACAATGACTCCTTAGGATTATCCAAATATTCAATTTAACTTTACATCGAGTAGTCCTTGCTATCAAATTTGGAGCCTTTCAAAGTGACAAAAATTTCCATGATTTAAACACTCTGAATTGTCTGCGACCATGTAGAAAGATCTTCTCGAAGAATACAATTTCTAGAAAGATCAAATAATCCTTTCTTCACGGGTCAAGTCCGGACTTGGTAAAATTAATCAAACTTGTTCTGATGAAAAATCTCATCGGAACAAGGTCCATTGCAAATGCAATTATTACTTATGATGTAATTAATCCATCTCTTATCAAAAATCATATCTAAGCAAACTAATGAGAATTCACAATAAGATGTAACTCTAGATAACCCATTTACAAATATCACTCACGGCTCTGGTAATCAGCCATACCCTCATCAAAAATGTTTCGCAATAATGCACAGTTGCAAAAAATTCAATAATATGCTTTTGTACCCGATCACCAATTATTTTCAAAAGATAGATGAAAATATTAAGCTTTAAACATGAAGTTTGACATGCAACATCTTCTAGGTCAAAGTATATCTACTTCATTAAATATTCAGTTAGGATTGGAAACCCTTCAGTCCCGACAATGGCGCTGGCTCATTATACCTTTAGAAGATAATTCAATAACTAACGAACTGCAGTCAGGCCTCAAGACCACTAATTCCCTCCTAGATTCTGGAGGCTAGTGTACTGTGTGCTAAGATCATGATTTAAAACTTCTGCATTGCTTTGAAAATTATTTACGAGCCCACTATCCATATATACTAAGTTTTGACTTCTGCCCTTTCAAAGGCAACAACGCATCCCTCCTTCGCTACCTCGTCCCCCGGTTGAACTTAAATTAATTTCAGAAGTGCAAAAGTGAATGCAGAAAAATAGTTAAAATATTATGTTTATATTAAATGTGTCGCATATAAGAGCGTTCTGTAAACTAAAAAATAGAAATTATTCCTATATGTATTAAAAATATATGTTGATTGATACCGAAAATATATATAAAAAACGATTCAATTTTAATTATAATTAATTTCGAGCTTCTTGTGTTGGTTTAGTTTCCTACAATTTCAGCACTGACCGTATCAGCTTTCTCCGCTGTCTGGATTCCTCTCAAATCAATAAATCAAGAGAGAAGCGGTGTCTTCACACGTTTTCGAAGACCTACAATCTTCCTCGTTGTATATCGCATATTTGGTTGTAAATGAGCCGCTTATGTTAATTAAATATATAATATTTATATATTTAATGTGAGTTATATACGTATTTATGTTTTATATTACATAAATATTTACAAACTACTTTTGATAAGAAATGTAACACTGACATCAACTAAGAAATTATTTTCTTATATAGTATACATCATTTGTATTGTGATCCTCGTAATCAAATCTAATTATTATCTATATAAAATCATATATTTATTATAAGTATTGGAGAATTGGTACATTTAATAATATATATAATTCTTTAGGTTAATATTAATTTTCATATAGAATCTCAAAACCTTTAATAAGTCTATCTTAATAACTTATGTTAAATATATACAAATAATGGAGCATGTTACCTAGTTTAGAAATAAGATAAAATCATGTTCCCTTTATGTTCTGAGATATAAGATACAAATACGTTATTCCTGAGATAAAGCCTACATAAACACTCTTCATATATTGGCTTGTGTGAGATAAACTTTATACTGGTTATCGAAAACCCCACCAACAAAGGAAACTATATTGCTTTAAAAATCGTGGAAGAATATAACGATTGGCCAAATTAACAGATGTAAACATTTCTTTCTCTGCTCAGTAGTTATACCGTATAGTATCTGTTGATAGTGACGCACTCAAAGGAGGTGATTCACATCAAGAAACAAATATAATTTCATAATATATCTCTGAAATATAAACGATAATAAATTTTATCCTGACTTGAACATAGCAATCCTTTGAAAAAATATGTTAACTCTACACTCGGTTGTAAAGAATACACAAGAACTGAACAACACAAACTAATAGTTATCTTCAGTTAGTTTAATTATTATAATACTAACGGTTTAACTACCTTGGATGAACGAAAGAAAGATTTAAGACATATAAAGGAATTGAATACAGGAATTTTCTCATTCGATAGTGTTTATAAAATCTTCAAATCCTCGTTATATAAATATTATTACCCGCAACAAAAAGACAAATTTCAAAGTTTTAGCTGTGTGCCAATTTTAATATCATTTGTTGATTGTACTAATTTCATAGTTATTACATTTTGTTTTTATAATATTCTTTTATATTAATTTTATTATTTATTAATTCTTATTTTTTTGTTTATTTCTTTCTCATGTCTGGAGTTTCATTATTATACTACCATATAAATTACCAGCATTTTCCCTTCCTATATATATTAGACTATATCTTTGCAATGTACATATTAATCATGATCTAGAGCTATTACTTATTATATTATGTTTCATGTCTAATGTGATGTTTTATACTTAATATTTATACTCATTATTTAAACTGGTCTATTCTTACTTAATTATTTATATTTACTGTGCGGATATTATTATTATGAATATGCTATCATTTAAGCAAATATTGATCTCTGATATTTATTGTGATGTTTAGATATATTTTGTTATTTAATTGGTAATTAGTGACTCTATGTTAGCTAATACCACTTAGTTGTATTGTATGATTATGGGTTTGCTACTTTACTTATTATTACTTTATATTAATTAAAATCTTAATTTTAAAAAAGTAAAAAAGTTATGCTAATTTATATCTTTTATATTTCAATAATAAATAATCCTTATTTTGAAGCCAAAAACTTTTTTATCTCAATTATTAAGCTTTTTCTAATTATATAAAACTTATATTATAAATTCAATACAATTAACTGAACATAGGAGAGCACAGTTTTAGGTGTCTTTATTTCCAGTTATTTCTAAGGTTAACGCAGATGAGAATTCGTCTTCTATAACTCCCCACTACACTCTGACATACATTAAATTATTTAAAAATATAAATTTCATAACCTGAGTTTCTAATTGTGCGTAAATTAAGGGAGGTAGATCCATTTTATAATATGTGCAGATATCATCTCATTTATCATGTAGCCTATAATACCGTATATTATATAGTTATATTATTAATAATTAGTTGATGATTTTCCACTCATACTCGTCTTTCTGATTCTTTTATCTAAAATAAGTATGAGGCCCTATTATGCTATTATCACAGTAAATACTTATTATATTTACTTATTTTTATTATAACTTTTTAGAGTACTATAAATGAGAGATAAGAGAGATGAAGAGATAGATTAAGAGTAATAGAGATAGTATAGTAAGAGGTAGATAAGGATGAGTAGTAAGAGAGTAGATAATAGAGAGAGATGAACGAGATGATAAGAGAGTAGTAGAGATGAGCTATGATGAATTGAGGAGTATGAAGAGCTCAAGAGGAAGATTTCTAATGTATGCTAGTTGTGAGGAAACGGTTGGATAAGGGGGGAGACGTGTGCAGCGTTTGAAGCCTGCTGCTGAAACTTAGTCGTCTTGCTACAATAATCAGTCACGAACTGATTTATTTAAATCTCTCTCCTGATGACGGCAGATCTCTCTCTCGTGAGACTCTCGACTCTCTGCAGTGACGAGATATCGTACTGCACTCTCTCTTCTCTCTTCTCTTCCTCTTTCAGGGCTTCAACTTTAATTTCCGACTCGACGTCTCTGCTCTCTCTTCTCTCTTCTCTCTCTCCTCTCTCTCTCTCTCTCTCTCTCTTCTCTCTCTCCTCTCTTCTGCTCTCTCTCCTCTCTCTCTCCTCTTCCTCTCGTCTCTCTACTCCTGCGCTCTCTCTCTCTTCTTCATGTACTCTAAGTTAAAAGATAAAAAGTTCTGATAGACATAGCCCAAACTTTTTTTTTTGACAAGACTAAAAAGCGAGGGGAACCACAATATTATATATATATATATATATATATATATATATATATATTATATATATATTATAATATTATAGTATAGTATATATATATATTATATATAATATATATATATATATATATATATATATATACTACTACTACTACTACTAATATACAATAAAATAATAATAATAATAATAATAATAATAATAATAATAATAATAATAATAATAATAATAATAATAATAATAATAATAATAATAATAATAATAATAATAATAATAATAATAATAATATAATAATAATATAATAATAATAATGATAATTTTACAATAATATAATAATAATTAAAGAGAAACTTTTTCTCAAGATAATATAATTAATAAATTATATTTAATTTTGAATGAAGATTTGCAAGTACGCAAATCTGAATATTTCGTTCAGATTAAGAACGTGATTAATTCTAAGAAGAATTTGATGTTGGCAAATATAGGAATAATTTTTAGTTTCCTATACTGCAAGTTTAGAATATTTAGAGGTATATTTCCTGGAGAGAATATGGTCTTCACGTTCACCTGATTATTTAGGTATGCGGGATGTTGCACTTAGGAATGTTTCGAACAATTGAGAAATTGTTTTCTCAGGCTTAGAAACAAAGTAGTTAACCCGTCTCAAGCTTTCCAGAATTTTTTAATTTTAGGAGGAAGAGTCCACTCGAATATTTGACAACTTATGTAAATAACTTGATAGACTCTTCCAACTGTTTCAGATCTAAGAGTAATTCTAAAAGTCAGCATTTATTCAAGTCACTTCTCACTTGACAAAGTGATTAACCCACGACTAACTGAATACGAGAAGGACCCGAACAAGTTCCTCTCACAATATTTCTTAGTTGAAGACAATCGTCAATATATAATTTGATGTTAAATAATTCTTTGATAACCAAAAGCTAAATTGTAAGCGAATTGATAATGTATAAGTAAGCCTACTTAACAGCCAAGATGGTAATGTGTATGAATAAGTTTTAGTTCTTCACCTGAAAAACTTTCTAAGCGACTGAACAGTTTGAAAATCAAACAACGACTTAACTGAATGAATTCAAACAGCGACTGAAAATTGAAGCGATCTATCTATCATATTTTTTGCCTTTTAGGAAACCTTCAGGTTACCAGGAAACGACCTCTTTTTAACTTTACTATTTGCTCATTTTTGCAACTCTGAATAACAATTTTTAAATCATCCCGGGGGAGAGGGGGGTGGTTTCTGACCTTTGAAGGGCAGAAGTCAGAACTTGAATATCTGAAACGAATATTTTCAAAACAACTGCAGAATATTTAATCTGATTCTTCCGATGAATCATACATCAGAAGATTTTTTCTGTCAGCTTCTGCAGTTTTCCGCTTAGGTCGAATATTTTGAATATATCTTCTAACAGGAGTTAATGAGCCTCCAGCACCCATCAGAGACATAGAAGGGGGTTTCATCCCTCCTGGAATATTTAATGATGAATGATAATGACTTTGACCTAACAATGTTTGCAATAGTCAACACCTTCATGTTTAAAAGGCCTTAATATTTTCATCTGATCTTTTGAATAATTTGTGAATCGCGGGTACCGAAAAGCAATTTTTTTGCAAACTGTGCATTATTGCAAAACATTTTTGATGGAGGTATGCGCTGATGTCACCCAGAGCCCGTGGAGTCGAATATTTGTAAGTGCGGCTTGTATGCCTAGATGCTTACATCTATTGTGAACATCTCTCATTAGTTTGCTTAGAATATGACTTTTGATAAAGAGATGGGATTAATTACATCATAATCGTAATAATTGCATCTTGCCAAGTGACCCTTGTTCCTGATGAGATTATTTTCATCCAAGAACAAGTTTAGATTATTTACCAAGTCCGGAACTTGGCCCGTGAACGAAGGATTATTTTTGATCTCTTCTAGAAATTGTAGCTCTTTCGAGAAAGATTCTTTCTACATTGTCCGCAGACAATACAGAGGTGCCTTTAAATCATGATTATTTGTCACACCTCTTGACAAGGCTCCAAATTTGAATAGCAAAGCGACTACTCGATGTAAAGTGTACAAATTTGAATATTTGGACAAATCCACTACAGGAGGTTCATTGTCACTTTAACAGCAGCAAAAACTGGAGATGCTGTTTCCAGTTCAGCTGATTGCCAGCAAACATTATTTGAAGAGACCCTAGTTGGTCCTTTATTCCAAAAGGACATGTTCTTTTGGAACTCTTTGAATGTAATGCCTCTGGTCAGAAGGTCCGCTGGATTATCTTCTGTTCTGATGTAGAGAAATTTGCGGCTCAGCGAATATTTCTCTTGAAGCGAAGACCTCATGGGGCAAATATCTTGCACCCGGCTCTTCACGTATATTTGTTTGACTTTCAAGATCTTATTTTGGATCCAATGAAGAGCTATATGTGAGTCGGAGAATTATTTTTATTCCTTGAGCTTGACACCCGACAGTCCACTCAACATTTTTGCCAAACACTTCAAGGCCAAAAAAGCTGATAATTATTCCAAACAGGGAAGCGTTCTTCCTTTGGCAGGAACCAATATTCCCTTTGACCAAAGAAAACTTGAATCTTCTACCGCTGACGACACATATATCACGGAGCCATAAGTAACAGAGAATAAATCAGAGTCATTTGACTCAAATGAAGATCTCTTAAAAGAGACCTGATTAGGGAGTTGATGTACTTGCATAATTTATCCCATGAATTTTTGGCTTCGTGAGCGATAATATCGTCCCACCCCATGTCCATCACTCAAATTTTCTTCATAAGAATATAGCCTCGATAGATGACGGGGATGTAAAGGTAAAGGGAATGTTTAAATTTTTGAAATCTCCGACAGGAGTCGTCTCTTTGTAGAGACATTACTTAATAAAAAGTCACTAAAACTCAGACTATCTTGAACGGTATTATATATATACTCTAAAACTCATTCTTCATCACTCTGATGAATTGCAAGTTTGCTCTCCTCCTCGAATATATCTTTGAGCACCGGACAATTGGGAACACAAGTTGAAACCCCCTCACTCATACGTGAGGTGACCTTTTGAAAAATATGTTGAAGTTCGTTGACAGACGAAAAAGTACACAAAAAATTGTCAACGTACAGCTTATTTTGAGGAAGAGATGTACAGAGATCGGAATGGTATTATTTTTTGGCGTGATGCTGCATCACAGCCCCAAAAATGAGAGAGCAACCCGGTGATGATAGTGCAAAACGGTAAGAGTCGTAATTTACCATCAGCCTCCCAGAAAAAGCAGAAACGATTTCTGTCCTCTTCTAATTTTAGTTTGATCTGGAGGAAGGCCTTTGAAATATCCGCCAGAACGATGAATTTATTTGTTCTGAAGGATAATAATAATTTGAATTGGGAGGCCATTAAATCCACCCCTGAATATGATACCTAGTTAAGTGAAGGACTCCAAGAAATTTTTAGGTTGTAGTTGAAGACTGGACTAATTTTGGTCGTCACCTGAAGGACCTGTTTGATTATAGGTATGTGGGGTATCGAGATAAATTTATAGTAATCTTTCGGATGAACCTTCAGAGCCTAGATAATACCTTCTCTTTGGTATTCTTTGAACATTTCTCCATACTTATCTGACAAGCCTTGGGCAGTTAACTTCTTTTTGACTCATTGCATCGTGGCAGGAGCAACGTGATGATTTGATGGAACCTGTTCCAGAATATCTTTAAACCACGGAAGTTCCACGTGGTATCTTCGTGTAATCTTTTGATGAATAATTCGTTAATGGAACTCTGGTCCCCCTCCTCATTGATACCCAGACCTAGAGACTCTAATTTGCTAAGGTTCTCGAGGCACAAGTTCAAATCCGACTCGGTGTGAGTATGTAAGAGCGGTATAATATTTGTTACCTCACAATATTAAATTAGTTTATGAACTTCTTAGTAATGTGTTAAGACAATAATTTATTATTGTTCATACCCGTATTATTATTATTATTATTATTATTGATTATTATTTTCCCTTTATTTCACGCAAACCTTGTATGCGTATGCACAGTAAGATGTGCTTGTAACTTGAACGGGAGGGAAGTATAGGACAATGTTTTTATATATAAATGTTTTTATTGTTGATGGACTCGAACAATCCTTCAGTGGGTTTCCAAACATGTTAACGGATACCATATATATATATAGTATATATATATATACTATATATATATTATATATTATATATATTATATATATATATATATATAATATATATATATATATTATATATATATATATATATTATATATATATATATATATATATATATTGATCCTCTTTTCCCACAGATGAGAGTAGGGTGCGTAAAATGCATGGAAATAAAATAGTTAAGTAGAAGAGCATGACGTAAGTAAGAGAGAGCTAGTCGCAGTGCCCTAGGCCCTAGGGCTTCACAAGGCTACACCTTTCTTAATTTTTGCCTCTGCCAATCTCACATTCCTTCTTTAATGAAATAATCCACAACCGACTATCATTCATCCTTTTCATATGACCAAGCCAAATTAATACACACATTTTTTTTCTCTCATTTGCGCCTTATCTTCACACCACAAACTCCCTAACACGTTCATTCCTCAATTTATCAATTCTTCTCAAATCTAACACGTCCCTAAGATTATCTATCTGAACAGAATGCGTCATATATATATGTAGCTCTTATTACACACCATAGCTTCACTACTATACATTAGGGCCGGTAACATCATAATCTCTTGCAGAACCCTTTCGCACTCAAAACTTAGTCCCTTTGTTCACCAAAAATTTAATTGCACCAGCCACCTTCCAACCATTCACAACATTCCTGCAACACTTTGCATCATCCGATCCCTTTTCATCCAAGATATACCCTAAATATTTAAACTCCGATACTTGATCCAACTGCTCACAATCCAAGATGATTTCACACCCCGGACTCTCTCACCCACTGCCATCACCTTACTCTTATCCACGTTTACTTTCAAAACCCTCCTTTGCACATCCTGATAAACTCCTCTACCATTTCTCTCAAACTTCTTCAGATTCGTCACACAAAACCAAATCATCAACGTACAATAAGCAGGGCACCCTCCATTCTCTCTCTCTCTCTCTCTCTCTCTCTCTCTCTCTCTCTCTCTCTCTCTCTCTCTCTCTCTCTCTCTCCTCTCTCTCTCTCTCTCTCTCTCTCTCTCATTCTCCATCAGTCTAACTCTTAACCTAGCACCCCTACTTCTAATTCTTTCATCATTCCATCCATATACAAATTAAATAGCCATGGAGACCAAACACATCCATGCCTCACTCAACTATTAATATTAAACCATTCACTTCAACTCATTTATTTCTTTACACAAGCTTCACATCGTTCGATACACACTTTTGATATCCATTCAAAAACCTACCACCAACACCATTATCACTAACACCTGATAACCAGTACCATATATATATAATATATATCATATATAATATATTATATATATATATATTATATATATATATATATATATATATATATATATATATATATCATATATAATATATATATATATATATATATATATATATTATATATATATATATATATATATAGCTATGATATTGGAGTTTTTACAGGACCACCACTGCAACCCACAAGAAAGACGGACCAACGATGTGTGTTGGGATATCCAGTTCCATGGGTGCGGTTCCTAGTCAAGTTTTTGATGACAAAGGCTGTTATAGCTCGGTTCGACTA
>JABUQX010092843.1:22500-26330 GCA_015478945.1 Trachelipus rathkii
CGCATTTACAATTTGGATATTTTAAGATTATTTTTATCACTGTTTTTACTGATTTACTGTTTTAGTTTATGTTAATAAAAAAATTGTAAATTTATTATTATATTATAAGGTTATATATAAACTAAAAAGAAAGGAATATTAATTTAAATATAAAATATTTTAAACAGAATAAAGCAAATAAATTAATATATAATTATATATTTTTTATATAAAATACTAATAAAGTATTAAAAGAAATAAACGAAAACAATAAATTAAATATTAAAAAGTTATTTTGATGTATTATGATGTTATAATATACATATATGCACTTTGTAAATCATAGATATACAATATATTTCTAGAATGGAGTATAATCGGAACTACATACTGATACCACATAACGATAATATCTTATAGGGTTACGAGGCATCAGTTTAGGGTATGGGAGAGCAAAGTGTCTGGTATAATGGAAGGGAGTTTTGTGTATGATTTTACACATGTGACTGTTCCTACTTTTTGAGATAAATACTCGTGCATTTATACACTGGTATAATGTAAGGTATACATGGCAAAAGTGTATCTTCGCTAATGATTATTTCTGAATGCAACGATTTTAAGATCGATATCGAATAACCGTTGAAGAATAAGGTAACTATATCAACAACCTTCAAATAATAAAATGATTTTTCGAATAAAATAAATATAAATAATAATAATCATAAAAGTTTTTTAGTGTATATATTTTAATAATTATATATAACATAAAAATATATGCACTAAATCTATATTTGGAATTTATTAAGGACTAGGAATTTCTTTTAAATAGATAGAAATATTGATAGTGGCCTGTAGCTCATATTTAGCCACGATTTATGACCAAATCATAATGAGGGAGGGCAGTTTGATTTACTGATTTACTGGATTAAGGTTGTAATATGCAGGCAATAATATATACTATAATTGTACTTATAACAATGTGTAGTAATGATCGTTAAGATAGGGCACTAAATTTTTATGCTGAATAAATAGATCGCGAATCAATAGTCGCTTAGAGCGTACACGATATGACTATATAAAGGTTTGTAGTGTTTTCTATTTTATATACATTATAAAATATAATGAACTTATTGATAAAATAATAGATTAATAGATCATAGATCAATTAGATAATCTATAATGGATTGTATAGGGTATATTAGATAGGTATGGAGGTCACTAAGTATTATGAATTATGATTATACTGATTTACTATTTAGCTTTTATAATAAGGTATTTAATAATATATAAGTATTTAATTTATATTTTAATGATTATATATTATAAAACATAAAAGAATAAATAATTTTTAGTAAAAAATAAATGTTTAAGATAAATAAAAACTCAATATAATAAATATAATAGTATTTTTATGTGTGTATATGTTTATTTTCATCTCTTTGTATATATAACGTTAGAAAGATTCATAGGTAATAGATAATAGGATCAATAGTCGAGTGCCAGAAATGGGCTTCATACACAAAATTAGTATCTATTATTAAAGATAAGAATGAATAGAGGTGGCTAACATAGGAGGCTGCCAGTTTTTAAGATAAATATATTAACATAGAGTAGGTTGAATAAAAAAACAAATCTGGCAGTCTCCTTAAAAAAATGAAAAATTTAGTTCACTTTCTATATCTATATATATACTAAACGGTTTCATATAATAATTTGTTATCTTATGAGATAAAAAAATTAAATCAATCGAGGATATACTAAATTTTCTCTATTAAAGAGATAAAATATAATAATTGAGAAGCACTCACACTAAAACCAAAACAAAATCGATTTTTAGTGTGGTTTACCCATAAGGCCTAATACTCAATGTTTATATATTTTAGTAAAATTTTCCAATCCATACTCAGAAAAGATTAATGTTATTATAAAAAGATAAAAAGCTAGGGGCATCATGCTACAGATATTACGAGGACACAATAACACACGCTTATTGTTTTCAGGTGGTTTAACGTATTTAATAAGATTACTTAAGTATACTACATTTTCTTCTCTGTGTAATATTATTAACCAAATAACATAGCATTAAGAACATAGTATATAGCGCTGAATCGACGCAACTCTAATTTTGGATGGACTTGAAATCAAATCAAATATTAATAATTTTAAATGGGTTATTAAGAACATCACACTTTGAGAGGGGTAGCATGTAACTTTCTTTCACTAAAGATACTGGAAGCATCATAGATCATTAGAATGCATTTTCTATTTTTTTTTTACTCTATTTCTGTTTCTTTTTTTTTAGACTATAGGTCCACATAGGGTAAGATTTTTAGTAAAAGAATTCGGTATGGAGGGGTGAAGGCCCACTTTTTCTCTCCCCTGGTGTTACTTGCTTGTTGGCCCGCTTAAACCTTTACATTAACTCCCGATTAATAATAATGGTTTCCCGGAGTGTAGCAGCAAAATTTTTGGTAAAATTTATCCTTTGCCCAAATTTCACATCAATTTGCATTAGTGACAAAGACACATTGACAATTGACGAACTAAAAAATTTATACAAAAATCTTATGATATTCTTTGATTTGTCTATAATTATGAATATTAACGATTAATTTTTGACGAAAGTTCATTAACTTTGTGTTCTCTCTTCATCCTACCCACGAACAAAAGTGAAGCCAAAGTTTATGATTTTCCTTTCCTAGCATTATTTTTTGTTTTTTACGAGTATAGGACTTAAAATTTGAAACAATTAGCAGTAAATCAACCAAAAAAACATAATTTCTTAAAGCCATATTTATAAATATCCACCACAATGGTTTTAGTTTTAATACTGATTTACATGAGCCTTAAAAAGAGTAAATTTTCTATTTTACGAGTGAATAAATCAAATATTTGGGTATAAATAGTTTAAATCCACAAAAAACAATTACCCAAAAATAATATAAAGTTTGTGTTTTTGTGTTTATATTGTCATAAATTAAAGCTTGTATAAAAATAACGTCGGAACATGGAGCAATACATTAAATTATAGATTATATCTTTGGGTAGTAGCCAACAACTAGGTATAGTCTAATATATATTGAATGTTGTAAACGGCACATTGTTGAATTTCACCAGTAATGATCAGAGTTTATCGCCATGAGACATCGAAGAAATATGGGTGCAGGTTAGTAAATTTTTTTTTTTTTATTTTTTTTTTTTTCTTAACTGATTTACGTTATATTTATACATATGTTAGATTGACTGGAGATGATACGAAGTATTATGTAACCCTCGTCCAATTATAGGGGATTATGAGTATGTTATGATGTAGTTCCAGTGGTGGCTTCTTACTGTCTCTTAAAATCTTTCAAATATTTCAAATTTGATATAAATATATCTCCCCGTGGCTTTCATATTATATTCATTCCTTTTTTTTCTCTAAAAAAATGTTGATGAGGCTCCTAACTCATAAATAGTCAGCAAAGAAATATTTATTTTCTTTTATATATATTATATATATATATATATTATATATATATATATATAGAAATATATATATATATAATATATATATAGTATATTATAATAATATATATTATATAATTATATACTATATTATATAATATAATAATATATATATATTTATATATAGATATATATATATTACGATACTATATATATATATATATAATATAAATATTATAATATATAATATTAATATATATATATTAATTATCTTGGTTATTGGCACATCCATATACCATAGCCCTTGGATTAACAGGGCTTTAACATTCCACACTCTTAACTTTTCCATTTGGGGGTTTGAAATAAAAACAAGACATTGCATTTGCTTGCTTTAAATGTCTATA
>JABUQX010092844.1:10000-29494 GCA_015478945.1 Trachelipus rathkii
GAAGATATCTGTGTCATTACGGCATCTCCTTCTTTCGGATGTTGTAGCCATTGTTAAATAACAACCTGCAAATGAAAAATATTACATAAATTGTGACTTGTGCATAAAATGATTGTAATATATAATAATAATGTAATAATGCAATAAATTGTGAAATGTGATATTAATAAACACACTACTGTCCAAATACAACACCATCTTTTATTACTGAAGCAGTCACTGACTCGCAATCACTCAATCACACGGTGACAGATTGTGTTAATTCTGGTAAAATTCGTGAAAATAGGGGTTTGCCTGATTGCATAGGAATTGCGATGTAAATAAAGCAAATCTGAGAACAGATTTGGAATCAGAACCCTTGAATTAGTATAAAAAGCTGGAAGAAGTCATGCCAGAAAAATATGTAATTTTGAAGACACGTGTTATTTAGCCGCTTTTGCTCGAATAGGTGAAAGGAGAAAAATCCAAGGTAGCTGCCTAATTAGGTTTCTCAACGTAAATGGAGTCATTACCGAGTAGACTTCAAAACAACAACATCAAATACTTACTGTGCAGTGGCGAATAAGAAAGGAATAAACTATAACACCTTCTCTATGATATATATATATATATATTATATATATATATATATATATATATATTATAATATATAATATATATATATATATGGTCAGGCGTTTGGATTGTCCGTCATATGTATCTTAAAAAACTATAATGGTACAGTAAAACGGAATACATTGCTGCGAATCCTGGTTCCAATTTAGTCCTGGAATGGTAAAATATATATATATATATATATATTTAATATTAGTATATATATATATATATATTAATAATATATATATATATATATATATATATAATTATATATATATAATAATATATATAATATATATAATATATATATATATATATATATATATATATATATATATATATATATATATATATAATATATTATATATATATATAATATTTAATATATATATATATATCTCAAAAACTACAATAGCTACAGCAAAAAAGGAATACATTTTTGGAATTCTTGTACAATTTCACATAGAAAATGTAAAAAAAAAAAAAAAATAAAAAAATTATTGTTAATAATTATAGTAATATGATTAGAAAGCCTATTTAGAGACCTTTTATTGGTTCTCGTTAAAATAAATAGACTTTCTATTAAAATTTAGCTTTTTTTTTTTTTACTAAAGAAATACCCAAGGTATACCGCACGATGGCAGGAGTCGGGGTCTCTCGGCCTTCCGGGGAACTACGGGGTAGGACTACTTCCCCCCTCCGGGGAGGGTCTCCGGAACCCCCGCTCTTTGGTATTTGGGTGTCGCGGGGTCCTCCGCCCTTCCCTACGGGGTATGGAAAACAGTCCCCCCTATGTTCCCCGTCGCTCGAGCCCCTAGTGTGAAAAAAAAAGCAAAATTTAATAGAAAGTCTATTTATTTTTAACGAGAAATGAATAAAGGTCTCTAAATAGGCCTTCTAATCATATTACTATAATTATTAACAATTATTTTTTTTTTTTTTTATTTTTTTTACATTTTGTTATGTGAAATTTTATTTAATTTCAAAAATGTATTCCTTTGCTGTCGCTATTGTAGTTTTTGATATATATATATATATATATATATATAATATTATATATATATATATAAATTATATTATATATATAATATATATATATATATAATATATATATATATATATATATAATATATATATATATTATATATTTATATATATTATAATAATATTTTTTTTTTTTTTTTTTTTTTTTTTTTACATTTCAGGACTAAAATTGGACCAGGATTCCAGCAATGTACTTCCGTTTTACTGTAGCATTAATAGTTTTTAAGATTACCATATGACGGACAATTCCAGACGCTGGGCCAATATATATATATATATATATATTATATATATATATATATATATATATATATATATATATATATATATATATATATATAGAGATATATTATGTTGTACACCTTGTACAATTAATTTCAAAGAGTATATTCTACAAAAATTATTTATTATATAAATTCTATATATATTATATATATATATATATAGAAGAGTGTATGTAG
The DNA here is from genome assembly GCA_015478945.1 of Trachelipus rathkii. Lineage (NCBI taxonomy): Eukaryota > Metazoa > Arthropoda > Malacostraca > Isopoda > Trachelipodidae > Trachelipus > Trachelipus rathkii. The sequence goes on from JABUQX010092844.1 coordinate 12,103, forward strand.
GTATGAATGTGTAGTTAATTGAACGGGCCAACACAAAAACATGGAAAGAAAATGAGCGTTATAATGAGCTAATTCAAGCTTTTCTCCCCAAAAATCTTTTGTTCGCGCCATGCTACTGCGACATTTTCTGTGAGGCGCTTAAAAAGGCTTTGCAATCGGCGTCCGTTTGAACGCGGAGAACGCGATTAAAGGCTCTTAAAAGACGGGGAGAAAAAGCCTAATTGTATAAAAGAAATAATTCGGCATAAGGGATAATAATATTTAAAAAAAGGATATTTGGAAAGAGAGTAAGAGAGAGCGAGAGAGAGAGAGAGTACCGAGAAGAGGACATTATATTGCTCGCAGGAGAGAGAGGAGAGAAAGAAAGAGAGAGAGAGAGAGAGAGAGAGAGAGAGAGAGAGAGAGAGAGAATGAAAATGAAAGTTGAGGAATAGGAAATAAAGTGTGAAAACTCGTAGAAATAAAAAATAAACAGATAAACTAAAATAATTAAAAATAATTTTCTGTGAAAAATTGCTCAGGGTGAATATATAAAAAGATTTCCTGTTAATATATATGATAAATATATAATATTATATATTATATATTAATGGTAGATTATGTAAATAGATATATACTAATATATATATATATATATATATTATATATATATTTATATATATATAATATATATATATAGTATATATAATATACTATACTTCTATCTATATATCACTTTCCAACACCCCATATATAATATTATATATATATATATATAATATAATATATTTGGAAAAGGTAATGGGTAGGGTGAGAAAGTTGAGGAACTGGTAACATCTGCAAGCATGAGATGGAATTACTGGTGAAACTGATCAAGATAAGTGATCGAGGATGGCGATTGAATGGATGGAATCACTGTAACAAAGCCGTTTGGCGCTTTATGAAGGGTATTAGCAGGTAGTCCCGAGAGAGGAGAGCATAATAGTACTCTTTATATAAGAGTAAAGGGGATAGGGGAATTGTAGAGTTATAGGGGAATTAGTTTATTGAGTGTTGGTGGGAAGATATGTGATGGTATTTTGGTCGAAAGAATACGTCAAAGGGACTGTTGGTTAGAACAAAATGCATTTTAGAAGTGGTAGAAGATGGTGGATCAATTTATACCATATGCGTATATGTTATTTGAATTAATGAAATGAAGAGAAAAAAATAAATTGGTATTAGGCTCTATGGAGTTTGCAACAGGCGACGCAGGATTAATAGGGAAGCCCTGTGGAAGGTGTTTAGTGAATATATGTGTTGGTGCAGTAAGCTTCTGAAATGGAAATCGAAAAGTATGGTATGACGATAGTGACGGTGTGTAAAAACCACTAATGGTGTTGAAAGTGGGTATTGTTTTTAATATTAATAGCAAGGTGAGGCAGGGATGTGTTATATATCCTGGGTCATTTAGTTTAAAAATGGATGGGATTATGAAAGAACTGAAGGTGGCGGTGCGCAGGGAAAGTCTCAGGATGAACTGAAGACACTGGGAAGAGGGAGTGGACGGTGTCCACTGTTTACTTGTTGCGGAATCGATTGGTTTTTGTGCTGGTAAATCTGAAGAGAGTTTTGCAGTGTGGTAGATGGGTTTGCGCAGGCGGTGTAAAGGAGCGTTTTTAAGAAGTAAATGTAGAAAAGAATAAGAATTACGGGTAAATCGAAGTGAGAATAGACTTCGGTGTGGCGTTATGTTAGATGGTGAGCAACTCGAACAAGTTGGTCTGAAGTTAAATATTTAGATATATGCTGCAGATGTAAAAGGCAAACGTGACGGAGAATGGTAGTACGGAACTTGTGTAATGGTAAGTAAGGTGGCTGCTGCATTATCATTGGTGGATCTGAACGAAAGTCAATGAGTGTGGCAGGGTTTGTTCATGAGGGTGTTTTACATTGTTCATCAATGCATATAGTAATCCAATGCCTAGGAAGTAAGGCTGAATAATATAAGGTACAAATTGTTCAGATGACAATCTAGGGCGTGCTAGGTGAGGAGAAAAACGATAAAATGAGGAATAGTAACGCATTAAGAGTTGTGTGGTGAAGAAATGCGTTAATTGAGAGAATGACAGAGTAATGAGATGGTTGGTCATTGAAGGATGATGATAGTCGGTTGGTTTCAGTATGAGTATATCGTTTGTTGGATCGGACCGGGGGGACGAAGAAAAGTGATTGAGTCAAGTAAGGGATATGAGTGTTGAAGTATAGAGGAAGTGAGTTTGACTTGGCGAGAACAAAAGGTGCATTACAGGGGTTATTGCGGAGTTGTGAGGGGGTGGTTGTGGTTTTGCTCGAAGGGTTGAACCCCACATTGACGAGAATACCACCGTGAGGTCCTTCGCTTGTCTCTGACCCTCTATGCTGATTTTTCTGGCGGCGACCTCAAGTTCTCTTTACAAGTATAAGGGACGGAAAGGAGGCCTCTTTCTTTTCAACTTGTGTCTGTCTCACTATTTTTCTGTTCCGCTCGCCGTGAGTTCCGTATGTGTATGGCTAGGTTACCCCAATCTTGGCATAGGTGGTAGATGATTATATATATTATATATAATATATAATATATATATATATATATATATATATATTTATTATTATATATATATATATATATATATATATATATATATATATATATCTTATATATATATATATATATTATATATATATTATATATATATATATATATATATCTTATTATATATATTATATATATATATTTATAATATATATAATATATTACATATATCATATATAATTATATATATGATTAATATATATATATATATATATATATATATATATATATATAAATATATATATATATATATATATATATATATATATATATATATATATATATGTAAATAAAAAAAAAAAAAAAATATTTTTTTATATATATAATATAGATATATCTATATATATAATATATAAATATATATATATTATATTATTTATATTAAATTATATATATATATATATATTATTATATATATATATATTATATAATATAAGTATATATATAGCTATATATATATATAGTATATATATATACTATATTATATATATATATATAGTATATATTATATATACATTATATATATATATATTAGTATACTAGTTTATATATTTTATATCTATATATTATATATAAAGTATATATGTTATATAATATATATATATATATATATATACTATAGTAGGTAAGCGTATAATGAAAGAAAAAATGCCTTTTCGTATTATCTCTAATAGATTCTTATACATAGTATGGTTTTACCTTTATTGCTTCACCATTTTTAACGTCTCGCTAAATGGCTTTTGCGAAAAAACATCCCCATAACATTCAACTTTACAGAATTGGATATTGCATTTTCCTAATGAGGGTTTGTGCGAAAGACGAAAGAGTCTAGGATCGAAAATGAATTATGAGGTAAAAGGATGAGGGGAAGGATGAGCGGGTGTCAAATTTGAATGAAGTGGGAGTGAAATTATTGGGATAGGAAGGACCTGTGGGTATTTGTGTAAACGGGAAAACATGGCGTGCTTTGAAGCGACTATGGTAATACTTTGGTATACTACTGCAGTTGCGGTAGTAATATTAGTAGCAGAAAATGTAGTAACAGATACAATAAATTAAATGGTAGAATTGCAAATAGAACCAGTATTAATTATAATTGTAATGGTTGAGGTTGAGATGTTTCATGTATTAAATTGTATTAAAATAATAAAAATAATTTTAGAAAACATTATTAACATTTAAAGCGATAATAATAATAATAATAATAATAATAATAATAATAATAATATAATAATAATAATAATAATAATAATAATCGATAAAATAACAAATTAGAATTATTATAATTACGAATCATTAATAATAATAATAATAATAATAATAATAATAATAATAATAATAATAATAATAATAATAATAATAATAATAATAATAATAATAATAATAATAATAATATTTAAAACTGAAATAATAATAACACTGGTGAAAGAAAAATGTCCCAAGACAAAGAACTGTCTTCTTACGTGTTTTTTCTTTTCGTGCAGAATTACAAAATCGAATTGGTTTTTGTGTGTCGGGTCCAGTTTTGACACTATTCATATGTAAACATGACAAAATTGCAATAAATAAATAATTTTTCCAGTAAACAGAGACAAAACGGTGGGAAATAAAAACAGATTATGTAAATAAAATATGCATATCATGCCCAAATATACTGTATATGCTGTGAAAATTTTCAAAATTGATTGGAGAAATAAAAAAAGATGCAGAAGGTTTTTCATTTATGAAATGGTAAAAAAAATGTTTACATTTTTTGAGTTTACAAGTGAATGGCGGCTAAACTGGACCTAATAGACAAACAATAATATAATGTTTGGATCACCGGAAAAAAAAAAAAAAAAAAAAAAAAAAAAAAAAAAATTAAATGCAAGTAAACAAAAAAAAATTCCCCAGTGTTACTATTATTTTTATTATTATTTTTATTAATATTATTATTATTATTATACAGGGAAACAAAAAATTTTTTGACCTGTATATAAAGGACTTCTTTCTTATGTAGGCTTTTCTGTGCTGAATGCAAAATTATTTGATGTTTGGTCAACAAGGTCCATTTTTACGCGCTAATTCAACATGAAAGCTAAAATGCAAAATATTTTTTTTACCATTTCTTAAATGAAAAACCGCTATTTCATTTTAATTATTTGCCATATCAATTTGGAATTTTCACAGCATATTACTATATTATATATATATATATATATATATAATATATATATTATATATATAATATTATATATATATATATATAATATATATATTATTTATATTATATATATATAATATATAAGTTTATATATATAAATATGATATATTTATATCATATATATCATCATATATATATAATATATATATATATATATATGTATATATTATATTATTTAATATATATTATATATATATATATATATTATATATATATATATATATATACTAATTAATATATATATATAATATTATATATATACTTGGGCAAGACACACATACAAATTACACACACACACATACACACACTACACACACACACACACACACACCACACCACACACCACATTCTATTTAGAGTATCTGTTTGTATACCCAACCGTTTTGACTCTGTTCACGTAAAAAATAAATTTTTTGGGCAATTTTTTTCTTGTTTACATGTGAATAGTGTCAAAACTGGAAGTGACAGAAAAAAAATTAATACGATTCTTGAATTCAGCATACCAAAATACATAAGAAACACAAGTATCGGATCATATACAACAAAAAGAATATAAAGTTTGTTGACCTGTGTAATAATATAATATATAAAAATCTTCTAAATTACATCAAGGAATTTAAAATTATTTGTGGATGTTGACTCGTATCTTATAATAAAAGGAGCTGAGAATGAAGAAAATGATTCTCAACAAAGAAATGGAATCAACAGAAAGATGATATGCCTTAATGGCAGCAAAATACTCCACAAGAATAATATAACAAAAGGAAGAGATGCGGAATAATGATTAATATATCATAATATATAATATATATATATATATATTATATATATATATTATATATATATTTATTATTCTATTATTTATAATATAATTTTTATATATAGATACTTTAAAATTAACTTCGAGAATAAAGTCGTATACATCAATAATATCTTATATTTATATATATACTATATATATATATAATATAGTTTATATTTAATATATAGTATATATATATATATATATATACTATATATATATATATATATATAAATATATATATATATATATATATATATGTTAATGGTTTTAATATTTGTATATATATTGTATATTATAATATATTTATATATTATTATATATATATATAGTATATTATATTTATATATATATATATATATATATGTATTATATATATATATATATATATATATAGCTATATATATATATATATATATATATTATATATTGATATATATATATATATATATATACATATCATATCAAAAAAAACAATTTAAATAATCCAAAAGAACTAAACAGGGAAATATAAACATTTAAAAATTAAACAAAGGAATCACCGTTTCGAGACTAAAGTACAATGTCTCCTCCTCAGAACTTACAATGGAAATAAAAATTACATTTAACAAAATAAAATAATAAAATTAAAATATGAAATATAAAAAATGAAGTAAATTAACAGATGGCAACAAAAAATTACTTCACAATAAATTATTTGTTACAAGTTCTTTCAATTCTTCTAAATAGTTCTTTATTTTCGGAAGAAATTTTATTAAGGACTTTTGGAGAATAAAAAGAAGTCAAACCTTTTAATTTTATACCAATATTTCGCCTGTATACTTTAGGCATGATCACTGTTAACTAACTATTATTTATAATGCAGCTTACAAAAATAAATTTCTAAATAAATTATTTGATGATAAATATTTAATTTTTTTTATGATATGAAATTTCTTGTTATGATCAAAATTAAGAATCCTTTCAGAAAATAAAAACTTCAGATTTAAATTGAAATGGACAAAAGATTCTTCTAATTAATTGATTTACATTTTTATCCTTCGAGTTAAACAAAAAAGTTGCACCTTCCAAATTAATGATGTGATCATTCTGTGAAAGATGTCTAAAAATGGCATTTTACTATCATTTTTTACATTTCATATTTTAATTTTATTATTTATTTTGTTAAAATTAATTTTATTTCCATTGTAAAGTTCTTGAAAATATTTGAATGTGTAAAGTAAATATTCTTAGGTAAAATGGGTTTTAGTGGGACCTGGGTGGGGGTGCGGGGCCATGGGTAGGTAATATCTGGGGGTCTGGGTGGGGGGTTATTATTTATAGAGTAAAAATTTATGTTTGGCTTTTTTTAGCGCTATAATTATATTGTGACGGGGATAGAGAAATTTTGTGAATGTGGAGAATAGTATTTCAAATTCTGTTTTTAAGAAAGGGGGGAGCATATACGTAGGGCACGGAGGAACAAAGAAGAACGTGTGGCAATTGCTTTGTATAAATGTGGGGTGTGCAATGAAGACCAGTGTGGGTATTGGTGGGGAGGTAGGTTTTCTGTATATAGAAAATTGTAATTGTTGTGTATTCCAGCTGATTAAAGTGTCTAAGAATGGGAGTGTGTAGCTTTGTGCGTTGTTCAAGTAATGAATTTTATATTCATTGTTGACGCTATTGATGAAGTTTTAGAATGTCTACTGATATGTGGGAGGGAATCGCCGCGAAAACATCATCGACGTGACGTATCTGTACCAGGTTATGTGGGTGAGAAGGGGGTGGAGGAGGATGAAGTAGTGCTCCAAAAGCTCCATAAACAAATTGCTGAAAATGTGGGAGAGGGGGGAACTCATGCTCAGACCGGAATTTTCTTTGAAATATTGGGTGTTGAAGTGGAAGAAATTGTGCTCTAGGAACAAGAGGATTAATTTTTTGAGGAATGCAAAGAGGTAGGGCAAGATGATGTTATTTTCCTATATGAATCTTTTTAAGAGAGTTATGGTGAGGGTGAAGGGGACAGAGGTAAATAGTGATTTTACATCGAAACTGACAAATCTGTGTGATGTTGGGTCAATGTGGTTAACTTTTGAAATGAAATCAACTGTATTTATAATGTGGGAGGGTGATATTGTGCCTAAAAGTATTTTTAGTTTGTCAGCCAGCCATTTGGATAATCTATAGATTGGGATGTTGATGTTTGAGATTATGGGGCGAAGGGGGTTGTTCTGCTTATGGGTCTTGGGAATTCCGTAGAACTGTGAGATGGATGGCATGTTGGAATTTAAGGCATTATATAGTTCAGGATGGGGTGATAGACATTCTGGAATTCATCAATAGTTGCAGCACAACTTAAACATCCCCATCACCTTCTCACCCACACAACTTGGTACAGATACGTCGATGACGTTTTCGCGGCGATCCCCTCCCACATTAATCCGTTAGACATTCTGGAATTCATCAATAGCATCAACAATAATATAAAATTCACCATTGAACAAGCACAAAATAACACACTTCCATTCTTAGACACTTTAATCAGCTGGAATACACAACAATTACAATTTTCTATATACAGAAAAGCTACCTCCCCCCCAACTACACACACTGGTTTTCATCACACCCCACATATACATTTGTCCCGCAATTTGGTCGCAACAAGGTGGCGTAGTTGACGTCCAAGAAGAAGAAGAAGAGGAAAGGAAATCGAAAGGCCCCCCGCCGTCATCGTCATTCTCTTTCCCATCGAGACCTTTTTCATAATTATTTTCGCGCGGGTCTCGCGAGCGCGTTATTCCGAATCTCATCCCATTCTTCGTTTTCACACGATCGTATAATTTCCTTTTCGCGTAATACTTCCAAATATTATTCCTAAGAATATTTACTTTACACAATCAAATACTTTCCCTTTAAAAAAAGTTCTCCTCCCCCCAAAAATCAAAAACAATGATTTCATAGAATGCGTATATTCCATACCTTGCAAGGATTGCAATTTAACTTATTTTGGTGAAACAAATGATTTTACTCGAAGGTCATACCAGCACAAATATCTTAGGTTTGATAATATAAATTCGGCCCTCACGTTCCATAGAACCAACCACAACTCTATTTGCAATAAAAACTAAATAAAATCTTTAAATCCTTCTGAGACCGATCTTAGAAAACAAATCGAAATCATTTTGTATAAAGAATTGGGAAAATTAATAAACAGCAGGGTGAAACTAAGATAGATTTCGATACAGTTCGAAATAAAGAAAGATACATGCTATACAAAAAAAAATAATTAAAACGAAATCAACCAAAGTCCAAAATTTACACAGTCCTGAACTCTTGATTTTTGACTCTCGTTGATTGCTTTTACCACCTCTACTAGAGACGAAAGCTCACGTAGTTACACGGGATGTTTCTTTCAATTTTGAAGTAGAAAGTTTTTAATTGAAAATCAATTTTGCTGATATTAGTTGAAAAATTTGAGATACCATTAGTGTTAACATTAGGCTTAATAAAAAAGTTTTTAAAAGGTAGAATAATTTTCTCTAGTAACTAAAAATAAGGGCAGAAATTTCCATATATATATAATATATATATATTATATATATATTATCTATATAATATATATATATATATTATATATATATTTATATATATATTAATATATATTTATATATATATATATATATTATATCTATATATCATATATTATGGTGAAGTTGTTACGATCAATGCGTTGTCACCACCCGATTCTTTATGACAAATCACAGGCACATAACTCTAAAAAAAAATAATTCATAAAGAATAGGTGAACAAACGAATTGTCGCCTCTCCTTGGAACAAAGTTACAGCTCTAAAGTTGTAAAACCTAGGATTGTTTTGAAAGAAAAAAACCAAATGACTTTTTTTTTCTTTGAAATCACAGGATATATCTCTAAAAATAATTGAAGGAATAGTGAACAAGAAAATGCAGTCTCTTTAAGAAAAATTACGCCTTGAAAGTTTAAAATTGTTCCCAATATGACTTTCTTATAAAATAGTGGGGGGCCTCGTGCTCATTTTTAAAGGGGCCATCCTAGTTCAGGTTATGCTTAAGATTTGTTAATTCTACCTAGATTTTCCTTCTGGTGTATACCTCAAACTTATCATAACTGACTTAAGAGGCCTGAAATGAGACCTAACCTGGATCGATCAATATTGAAAGTCTATGGGAGTTTTAACAATTTGAGAGGACTGTAACTTCTTTTTCCTAAACGAGAGCGACAAATTTTCGTTTTACAGTACTATTCTTCATTATTACTTTTTTTTTAGGAGTGTATCCTGTGTATTTTCATAAAACTCGGGGGTGACAACCCTCTGGGTAAACAATTACCGATATATATATATATATAATATTATAGTTTATATATATATATATTCTATATATAGTGATATATATATCTATATATAATATATATATAATTATTATATATATATATATATATATTATATATATATAATAGTTATATATAATATCTGTTCCTGCATTTTTTAGACCAAAAATCTGAAATGCTTTTAATCTGTTGAATAATTCGCATTTTCATCTCATGAGAAATGTGGTTAATGATTTCAGTTGCACTAAGGATTTTCCACAAATCGCAGAAATATAATAAACACGACATTTTTTAATGGTAATGATAAAGCTAGGTATTCCTGTGATTGGAGTGAATATGATGGTAACAATTATAGGTTACTACCAGACCAAGAGAAATGGTGGTTACTTGTAATGAAATCGATAACATATGATACAATACGAAACGAGTACTTTAGACTAACATTTATGCTGAACTTTTTTGTTTGAATCGTCTATGTCACTTGTCTTCTTCGGAGCTTGTTATCTCATTCTGAAAGTCAACAATAGTCTGCAAGCTGTTAGCATTCCGCATCTGCTTGATTCCCTTTGTTCGCATATCCTTTTAATATCCTGATGAACCGTTTCCCTTGCTCCTCGGAAACATCCCCTAGATTTGCAGTGAAAAAATCTAAGTGAGAGTGCAAAAAAATGTAATTTAATACTCATGTGACAATCGAAAGCCCCATTTTCTCCAGCATATTTTCTACGATTGTTTGGTAGTGTACATCTTTCATATTCCGCAAGGAATCTCCTCATAACCAGTCTTTATAGATGTCATCTCCTCTCATTCACATTGGTGTCATTGTTGATCTTCAAACGTTTTTGTCAAGCATAAACTTTTCGGATTCTGGGGGTCCAAACAATAGTCATCCTTATTTGCTTTAATTAGAGGGGAATTTCTGGACACTATACCTGTAAACCAGGCACTGTCCTTGTTGAGGGCCTTAACAAATTGTTCATGATACCTAATTTAATATGCAGTTGAGGAGTATCATCTTTGCAATTGGATAGCGGTTCGTGGACACACCGTTTCGTACACCAGGCTTAAATGCATTTACGTACGGTCAGTGCTTTCCGTTTCACCAGACTGAGTCTGCTAGTGTTAATCGAATTATCACTTCATTCGCATAGAAAACATATATATTTCGTGTATTGACTGAAGTCTATGTAGCAATGCCCATGAACCTCAAATCACAACAGAAGCCATCCCATCACGTAATATTTTCTTTTCGGCCAGCAACATGCATATTGTCATACGTTTTTTAATTGTAATGTGCTAATAGGTATTGGAAGGGTGAATATTATCAATTGCTATTAAAACCCCGACTTTTAGCTAAAAGTTTCGCTTGAACTATAAGCAGTTCCCATTCAAGGCGCTGATAATATGTACAAAACCGAAGAGCCATTGTCATGAACATATTGCAGTACAAGGTCACTCGTTCTCCCGCAAAATAGACAAGTAAATCCTTTTCGCGATGTCTATGCCATGCAAATGTTGTTCCCGATGCTAACACATGTTTCCTTTTCAACCGCAAGCCAAGAAGTTCGGCTTTGTCCTTTGACAAATACAAATCGCTGACTAAATCATTCGTTCATTTTGGTTGAATTTTGAGGGGGTGCTATCACCTTCCTCACAAGTATACTCCTCATTTCCCGCATTATCTTCATCTAACATCGGTTCCTCATCGCTTGACCAAGACACTCCCCCTAGTGATGAGGGTGGCAACGGAACGGGTAATGAATCGCTATGTGGTATAGGTCTGATGGCAGATGGTAGGTCGGGATATATATACTTTTTGATGTTGGTCATTATATCCACGTACATTTGTCAGACAGAAATAACAGTCATTGTAGTGGTTCGTTTGTTCCCTCCACACCATTGGAAATAGCAAAGGGCATAGAAGGTTTCTTCCCATTACTCCAAAGACACGCCTCAATCACACTTCGACACTGGTATGAGGTGCCCAACGATTTATGCTTGATCACTAACTTCACCCAAAATATATACATATATATCGTAGCACGGCTTAACAAATCTTCTAGTCTGTCTTCTGCTTTAAAGAACAGCGTACATCCGCACATAGTTACAGAATACTATCACTATCGTTAACAACATGTGACGCGAAGCCATACTTTCTACCCAATAATCAGGACAAGAATAATGATTAAACGCTTCACCGATATCATGCTGAACGCCTGAGACTTCAATCAATGGTCGCGTTTTTCAGCTGAAACACATATACGAACGAACCAATCTCCATAGTACCAGAGGACGAACGCACATGCCAAAATGTCTAAGGGCGCGCACTGCTAAAAACTGTAAGTGAGTAGCAAAAAAAGAACCCGTAAACAGAATTTAAAATCAGCGTCAAAAATGATATAGAAACAATAATAATTTTATGAAAATAATAATTATCCATGCAGAGACAGCTGATATATATATATAATATATATATATTATATATATTATATATATATATATATATATATATATTTTATATATATATAGTATTATAAATTATATATATATATAGTATATATATATCTATATATATCATTATATTATACTATATATTTTTTTTTTTTACATGAATAAATTTACGGGGCCCTTTTCAAAAGGGGGGGCAAAAAAAAAAAAAAAAAATAGATAAAAATTACATAAAGAAAAACATTAAAATAAATGGAACGGAACCCACCCTGGTCCTTGCTAACGCAATCCTCGTGGGCGCAGACGCGGGATTAAATAGAGGAAGATTGAATAATGCAGGGAAAATAAAAGACAAGGAGTTCCACAAAACCGATGTGGCTGGAAAGAAGGAGGTACACAACGAGTAATCCTTGAGTCTCCAATATTCACACAATTTCATGAGAGAACAAGGCACCTCTTGTATTACAGGGCGACGCAAGTGGGTGGAGGAATGCGAGAGGTCAATCCCTCGAGCACCTGCGTTGTAATACCTATAGAAAAGAGATAGGACACCAACGACGCAGAGAAAGAGTGTCAAGAGAGTCAGAATATGGGACAGTTTATAAGCCTCTTCGCCTTTAGCTTCAACTCTATCCCAAAAGGAGGGTGGAACCGGAACCCCCCAAATGTGGGAACAATATTCCATACAGGAGAAATAAAGACCTTTAATAACTGAGCATCTGCAGCAGAAAGAAAAAAATTCAAGCATCTGAACAGAATTCCAGCTTTTTTGGAGGCCATTTTAGCGACCGATGTGATGTGAGGTCTAAATTATTTGCCAAATATTTTATGTTATAGTTTTTAAAGTTACCCCTTGTTATGGGTAAGAACATAGAGGCCGTCAAGGGATAGGAAAGTTGGAGGTATTTTAGAGAGGGAGCTATGGAAAGAAGTTGAGTTTTCAAAGAGTTGAACTTCAGCAATGATTACGGGTTACCCACCTGAAAATTGCCGACAAATCGGCAAGAATTCGATCAGAAAAGCTGTAGAACGATGAGAGCAATCTAGAATATAAACGGGGGCACAATTAAAATGAGTGGAAGAATGAGAGTTGAGTCATCGGCATAAAGGTGAACAGAGTTCAGAGTGCAGCTAAGAAGATCGTGTGATGTAAAAGAAGGAATGAAAGTTGGATGATAAAAACAGAACTCTTGAGGAAGACCCTACAATAAATTAAAGAAGGGAGGAAGAGGTTGCTCCATCAACAGAGCAGCTGAAGATGGAACGCATCAGAAGAGAAAACCATAGACAAGAGTATACGCAGAGCGAAGGAGAATTCCACAGGAAGGTAAGCCTTGAGAGAGTGCGACGCATGCCATACCCTGTTCAAAGCTTTAGATATGTCAAGCGCTACCACACAAGACTCACCATGATCCTTAAGAGCAGAAGACCATAGTTCAGTGAGATAGGAAAGGATAGTCACCAGTTGATCTCAGACGTATCGAAAGCCATACTGACGGGATCTGAAAGAAGTGGAATGAGATTCTATATAAATCGAGGAAAATGAGAGTTAAAGCGAGAGTTTTCACAAAGATTTGAGAATAATATAACATAGTTAAAGGCAATAGGCTCGGATAGTTAAAGGATCAGAGCGCCTACCTTTTTTGGATTGGCTGAATAAAGCGCGCTTCCAGCATTGAGAAAAAAGTGTTAGTGTTAAGGCATAGGGAGTAGAGTTGAACTAGGACCCGGCGCCCAGCTCAGAAGCACACTCCCTTCAAAACAGTGAATTCCATCTGGGCCACTGGCCTTCCCCGGACGTTTCTAGAAGATCCAGTATCTCATGTACTCGGATCGATGAGGGTACAGACGGTCGAGACATTTGGTACCTGAGAGGGGATGGAGCAAGAGGAGGGGAGCCGGATCGTCCAGGGGGGAATTAGATGAAAAAAGAAGCCAAATTAGATTAGCAGCTTTTCAGAAGGGAGAGTTACAAAAGAGCCGTCCAGAACGTGGAGGGAGGGGGAAGGCAGATTTACAGAAGTTATATTTGCGAGTTTCGGTTCTTGGCAGAGGCCAAGAATTTTTATGAGAAGGGAGAATCAGAAGGGCAGCACACGTTCCTTTAGTGAAGAACCCTTGCACAAGGAATAATATGCCTGCGCCGATTCGCCGAGCCGAAGAGCGAAATTAGTTGAGTAATAGAGAATGAGAGTCTTAACAAGCCCTATACGAAATGTCACCGCTGCCTGGATGGCAACGGGGGAACAAAGCCTCGAACCATGGGACTATGGACGAGAAAAAAGATTAGTGGAAGATGATGACCTGTTTCATCCCATCCGTGTCACGGCCCCTACCTTTTCAGCAGAAGCAGAGGCGTTCTCCGGAACAAAGACTCGATTCAGCTCTTCGCTAGGTTGCATCCGAGGGCAGCATTGGCTACCCAATTCGCCATGCCGCAAAGTGGGCAGGCGGCAGGCTTGCACTGATAATCTGGGGATGCATCGGACAGAGTCCATTGCGTGGGCCGATTACCGATAGGGGGGAACAATGGTGTATTGTAAGCGAGAAGGGAAAGTGGTGAAGCATAATCAAGAGTGTTAAAAGAATTGGTTAGGACATCTGTGGATTGTGTAGGGTTCTGTCTTTATCAACTGTCAGCTGTGAGAATACTGAATTTTTGGGCCTTCCTTCCGCACGCTGAATCAGTCGTATGAGAGAAGCCCAACCACACAGTGTGGTGTGCGTTGAAGTCCCCTAAGTAGAGGATTCGGAGTTGGATAGAAGAAGTAGACAGTCTCGTGAGAAGTGTAAGATATACTAAAAGAGTCGGAAATCGTTCTATTAGGAGAGCAGTAGCAGAAACATAAGATATGGTAGTAGTAGGGAGACAGATTTTAAGCCAAAGAACATCGACATTAGGAGATACGCAGGATTTTCGAGAACTGTTACTGGGAGGTATTTATATGTTAATTGGTAGCACAGACTCCGCCATTCAGTCGGAATTATAAAAGGATATAGTTAGCAGATGTTTAAGTGTTAGAGAAGCGAGTCCTGGCCGCTTTCTCGGGAAAGAAGTAAAATATTAGGATGAAAGGTAGAAAGGTGGTGTTCCAGCAGATTCCTGTATGATGCGAAGAGGCGACGGATCATTAGCAAATCAATGAAAAGCCCGCCCCCCCGCCCACTCCACCCTTCTTACATATGCGAACCTTGACCTCCCAAAGAACGGATGAAGAAAGTGCCAAAACCGGCATTATAAATAAAGAATATCTTGTTTATAAAATTGGAAAAAAATATAACTAAATGCTAAAACTAAAACTAATACAAAATTATTAACAAAACTAATACCTAATAACAATAGCGATAATAATCTAACAAAAAAAAGTAGAAAAATATGAACCAATTCAAATGTTTTAAAAACTTAATATCCATAATAATAATAATATATATAATAATAATAATAGATAATAATAGTAATAATAAAATACATAATCAATAATTTTCAAACCAAAAAAAATATGAATAATTCATAATGATAATAATAATAATAAAATGTATAATAATAATCTTAATAAAACAACAATAACAAATAACAACAATGATAATAATAATAGTGAGAGAGGATAATGAATAATAATTAAATAATAATAATAATAATAATAATGAATCATAAATAATCATAATAATAATAATAATAAATCATAAATAATACATAATATAATATAATATAAATAATATAAATTAATTAAATCACGTAGACACTAGATTAATAATTAATCTATAAAATAAATAAATATTTAAATTTTTTTATCCATGAAAAAAAAAAAAAAACAACTGATATAAATAAAAAGATAAACAATAGTACTAAAAAATCGCAATATCTGAATAAAAGACCAATACTTACCATAAGAAAAAAAACACTAAAATTGATTATATTATAGACACTAAAACTATAAACATTGGTAAAATAATAATAAATAAAGATTAAAAAAAAAAAAAAAACACCTAACAGCTGAAGACTAAGACCCGTTAACACACCAATAATTCGTAATAAATGAGCCAACTGCCTTCGCGAAACGGAGCTTCACAGCAACAATTTCGAATTTATTCTTTATTATGATAATTCTCGTTTTCGCTCTGATAAGTTCCAAATAATTAAAGCAGAAAGGACATGGTAAAAAAAATAGCATGGCATGGGCGGGCCAGCCAGAAGAAATCAAGCGACATAAATATAAATTAAAAATTGATACATTTTATAAAATAACATTTTCAATTTAAATTTCCAATATTCAGAGCTCCTTAAAATTGCAACGAAGGCTCCTCTGATTATAACAATCCTCTCAATCAAACCTTCCTCTACCATTGTGATGTTCAAAACCTCTTTTTCAATTTCTATTCGATAATTCTTCCTCTTTGCTCCTTCCCTTTCTCTTTCCCCCAATGCGATTCCGTTAGTACAGCAGTCGCTTTATATATTATTGAATAATAAATATGCATAAGCAAATTATAGTATTATATTATATGATATATATATATAGTATATACGTATAATATTATATATATATAGATATATATATATATCTATATATATATATATGATTTATATATATATATATATATAAGTAATATATATATATATATTATATATATATATTTATATATAATAAGAAAATAGAAAAGAGTTCCCCATATTTTTATTCTTTGCAAAATAAGTTAAAAATATTATTCATAAACTTCATATATTATTAAAATATTCTTCGGTAGGCAGACCAACAACTATTTCGGTGCGCATTTTCCCTCTCCAAGAGTAACCTTTTAGGGTGTACGAGGCCAATATCTGTTTGGTTCATGTTTCCCAATGCTTTATAGTCTAGTAATTTTGAGTCAGTTTGTAAGCTCATTCTGCTTGAAAACAACGTAATCTGTAGCGGCTCCGTAATGAGACATCTCGTTATTTTCTTCCCATGCATAATGGCAAGTTCCTTCAGGGAAAGGTTTCAAACATGATAAATTTAATG
>JABUQX010092845.1:2500-17428 GCA_015478945.1 Trachelipus rathkii
ATGTCTTGCTGTATAATACCACAAATAGTAATTTCAAAATTTGGTTATGTATTGGAGGTAAATTTTGTTTTTCTTGAATTGTGCGGTTGAAATCAACATTTTTTTAAAAAATTCATTATTACTGGAGTGCGCAAATGTACTTTTAGAAATGTTATAGAATGTACGTTGAGGGGACTGGGTTTTTATCATTATAGCAAGCTTGTGGTCAGTGACTGTAGGATAAATGCTGGATTACACCAAGGGGGTTTTAGTCAAGGAAGGAAAAAGATTAGCTCTTTTCAACAGAAAAATAGATGCTGACAAAAAAGCATTATTACCAAAAGTTGATTTTTAAGTTCCTATTTGGATAATTGAACGGTAGTGTTCAAAAGTTGAGCTTATAGTAAAGGGGAATTTTACAGTAATAATGGTTTTCAACAGAGCACGAAAAGGTAGACTGATTGGAATACTTATATCACGAACTGAAGTATGAGAAGATCTCTAACATAAGAACTTAAGAATCATTTTGTAAGAAAATTGGAAATAACAGCAGATTTTATAATAATTTAAAAAGGTCAACCTCGCTGAAGATAGAGGAAGAATGGAGAAAAGTAGTTTTGAAAATATATTATGTCCTTTATGTAGGCAATAAAAGAGAACTAGAGAATAGATTAGTCAAATTTTAGATTTCAAATGCATATTCTTGATATAAATCAAA
This sequence comes from Trachelipus rathkii, assembly GCA_015478945.1. Taxonomy (NCBI): domain Eukaryota; kingdom Metazoa; phylum Arthropoda; class Malacostraca; order Isopoda; family Trachelipodidae; genus Trachelipus; species Trachelipus rathkii. Next base: position 3,198 of record JABUQX010092845.1, read on the forward strand.
ATGAGTAAATGACTCTAAATTTCCTTTAAACTTAATATGTTAAAAAAAAAAGACAGAAAACTGTCTGGTGACCGAAAGGATAAATGAGAGTTGAAAGTGATCTGAATCTTAGATCAGTTGTCGCAATGTTTTTTGAACAGTAGAAAACTGGTAGGTAATTCATGAAATATTTGTGACAGTAGGAGTACTGGTAATTCATAAAATATTTGAAATATATAGGAATTTCTTTCTGGTTGACACATATTTTAAAATTAGCATTTGTTTATATAGTTGGAAGTAAAGTTTATAATTGTGAAACCTTATAAAAAAGAAAAAGAAAATATTACCATTACAATACACTATTGGTACAAATATTTTGTTTATACTGTTAAATAATTAATTAATTGCTCATCATATTTTCTCTCTCATTTTCTCTGGGAACTTTTTATAAGGATCAGTAACAAAATATTTCCTATTTTTATGGAAGTTTAGTTACCCCTGCCTATAAGATAAGAAAAGTAAATCATATTCAGCATCATTTAATCATTTCAATACCTCCAACTTACCGTGTTGTGTTGTTTTATTATTTTTTTTTTTTGGTTTTGTTTTTGTATGGCGTTTTTAATTTATTAATATTTCCTATCCATTTTAAAGTGTTTAAATTATTTCTAAATAATTGCTATATTGACTATAATGATTTTTTTTATATATATATATATTATATATATATATATTATATATTATCTATATATATATATATATATATATATATATATATATATATATACTATATATAATATATATATATATATATTATATATATATATATATATATATATATATATATATTATATATATATATATATATTATATATATATACGTTATATTATATATATATTATAATATTATATATATATATATATATAAAAGCTTCATCTTTTACAGAGATGTTAACAATACATTATTGGAACTTCTCATAATGGCATATGCCTTGGCAAAACATGCTGCGAGAAACATTGTTGGGGTTATTCCTTACCTTCCTTATTGCAGCAAGTAAAATGAGGAAGAGGGGGCATTGTTTCTAAACTCCTGGCGAAAGATGATGTGGGTGAGCGCCCATTTTTTTCTCTGCATTTCTGTTCATAGGCGCATTATTACAATAAGCATATAGTAACATTTTTTTTCCATATAATTAGCAGACTCATTTAACTAATTCTTATTAAAGGTTTCAATGTATAAATCTATAGTTCTCCTGTTTTCATCAGTGGCTTAATGACAGAAATGAAATTGGCATTATTCTTAAAAAAAAAAACTTATTTTACTCTTCCTCTGTTTTTATTAGGAATGCATAACTTCTCTTAAAATATTTCCTACTTAATTTTTATTTTTAATCGAACTTTGAAACTTTTTCTTGCTGCTAGAAGATTTTACCATTTTCTTTTTATTCTGCATTTCAAAATCTCTAGTTCAACTCTGCTACTTTCATCCAGACATTTATCTCTTTACAATTTTCATTGGTCATTAATTCCATGCAGCTGTTAATATTTTAACATTTTTCTCTTGAAAAGTAGAATTTTATATATATATATATATATCTTTCTCTAGCATTTTTAAGTAAATGTGAACACTTCATTTTCTTCAGTAGACACCCAGGTTTTAGTCACCATTTCCGCTATTCAAATTTTATTCTGTTCGCGTGGCACCTCTGATTGTGTAAAACTTATACTTTTGTTTAACAACATAATATGAAAATAGATTGCAATAGCTGGCTTTTACTTTTGCAATAATAAGTAAAGAAGTAAAAGTACATCACCATCTAGAATTCTAAAAGAAGAAATCTTCTAAATTATTATTAATACCTGTCATTAGTATAATAAAATTTGTGTTCTTTCAGATAAGGCTGGCCTTACACATGTGATTACAATGGATCTGCATCAGAAAGAAATTCAAGGGTTCTTCGACTGCCCTGTTGATAACTTGAGAGCTTCACCATTTTTGCTTCAGTATATTCAAGAAAGTGTAAGTTGCCCAATATTTATAGTATGTTCTTAATTTAAGCTTCAAATTTTTATAGTTTTCGTGTATCTTACTGATTTGTAATAAGCTAGAAAAATTGTCAAGAAATAAAGTGATATTCAGAAGTTTTAAATATGGTACAGATGGAAAAGAAAAACTTTCGAGGTTGTTGAAGGTATTGTTGAGAGAACAGAAATGAGAGTTAATATTTTTCCTTTTCATAACTTTTTTTTTTTTGTTTTTTTCTTTCTTTCCTTATTTCACGTTGATCGATTTAGCGCCGCTATGTCCCCTTATTAACCAACTGATATGGATTAGTAATGTCAATATTCAGTTTGAGACGCATTAAATTTAACATGCCCAAATCTTCATTAATTAAGTGTGATGTTGAAAAGCCACAGGCAGGTCACTTTTACTACCAATAATTACATTACTAATATCATTAGAATTATTTTCTTCCTCATTCCTGGAAAAAAAATTAATTTTTATATAATCAATTCTTTTTACAAAAAATTTATTTTTTGCTACTTTGTGCAACATTTTTTTTTTAACTTCATCTCAGAGTTGGCATTTTATTGCATTAGTTAATCTTAGGGTCGTGTTAGGTGTGAGAAGAATTGATAAAATGAGGAATGAACGAATTAGGGAGTTGTGTGATGTGAAAAAGGCTTAAGTGAGAGAATAAACGAGAGTACATTTAGATGGTTTGGTCATGTTGAAATGGTGGATGATAGTCGGATAGTTAAGCACAGATATATAGTGGTGAGTGTGCTGGGAATCGACCGGCTGGGAGACCGAAGAAAAAGTGGATTGAATCAGTAAAGGAATGGCTGGAGGAGAGGAATGGGAGTTTGGCAGAGGCGAGAAAAAAGATGCATAATAGGAGTGAATGGCAGGGTTTTGTGAGGGGGGGGGGCCCCGTATGGTTGTGGCCCACCTGGGTCAATAAAGGGATGAACCCTACATTGACGAGATGCCATAGTGAGGGTCCGTCGCAGTCCCGTGAAGCCCTAGGGTGGATTTTTCTGACTGCGACAAGTTCTCACTTAAGGGTATAAAGGGGGCGGTAAGGCTGGGCTTTCTTTTCGACTTGTCATATTCTTCTACTATTCTGTTTCCAGTGCATGTGACGCACCTTACCCCCAGTCTTGGGGAAAGAAGATGGGTGATGATGATGATGATGATTATTACTACAATGTTATATTATCATATTATATAATTATTATTAATATTAACACTATCACTATTATCATTAACACTAGTTTTATCACTAATTATAATTATTAGTATTAGATTGTAGAGTGATTCACAATCTTTAGCAACCATGTGTTGAGCAGCCCTCTTGTTGAGCCACGAAAATCAGGAAGATTTGGAGAGGCGTCATGACTACACTGTTTACAACCTAAATCAGATTTCAGTTGATCAATTTAAAACAGTCAATGAAGAATTGAAATATAAATTTCCAAATTTTATCTCAAACTTTTATAGCTTCACCGAAGAAAACAGTAATTTTAATTTTAAAAGTTGAAATATAATTTTCATTTAATTAAATATATTTTCTGAAGGCAAATTTAGTTTTGAAAACTTCAAAAATTTCATTATCTTTCCTTCAAAGCATTCTTCGATGTCATAATATCCACAATCACAATAGCTTGTCAAGACCTTCTCATGATAAGTGACACGATCTTGCAGCCCCTTCTGATTTCTTCATTTGTTCTTTTCTGATTTTCTTCTCTTTCCTCTGTTTGTTAAACCAACTTACGTCTCCAGAGTCAATCATATTCCGAGAAGAATTGATAAAATGAGGAATGAACGCATTAGGGAGTTGTGGTATGACGAAAGGCGTAAGTGAGAGAATAAACGAGATTGCATTGAGATGGTTTGGTCATATGGAAAGGATGGATGATTATTTATCGGTTGGTTAAGCGGATGCATAGTTGTGAATGTGCTAGGAATTGATCGGCCGGGAGACCGAAGAAAAAGTGGAAAGGAAAGGAATGCGAGTTTGGCAAAGGCTAGAAGAAAGGTGCATAATAGGAGTGAATGGCGGGGTTTTGTGAGGGGGGGCATGTTTGTGGGACTGGCCCAAGGATGAACCCTTACATTGACGAGATACCATAGTGGGGGTTTGTCGCGGTGTTTTAAAACCCTATTTCAGTTTTGGCTGCAACGCACATAAGGGCATGAGGGGGTGGGTTTGTGGGTCTTTCCTTTCAACTTAAAAGTCATTCTGTTTCCAGTGTATTTTGCCCATCTCACCCCAACCTGGGGTCAAAGAGAAAGGTAAAGAAAGAAAGAAATATTGAATGACCAACAAAGGAATGGTCTTATCTACTCTTAAGTTATATTATTATTATTATTTTTATTGTTATAGTTTATATATTTTACAATATTTTATACTTTTTATTACAGATTCCAGATTATAGAAATGCTGTAATAGTTGCAAAAGATCCAGGTTCAGCAAAGAAGGCAACATCATATGCTGAAAGACTTCGCCTAGGTGAGAAATTCAAATCTTTTGTTTTCATTGTTCCTTAAAACGAACAGTTTTCATGTATTCTTTCTCTATATTTAGGATAAGAATCCATATTGAACTATCGTGTAAGAGGATAAAGGTACTTAACAATTTCATTTAAGAGGAATAATTTACTACTAAATATATATGAATTGCAAATTATAAAAATAAAAGTTCCAAAAGTTTTTTAACTTTAATTAAATTGGTAACTGTATTGTAGAAGAAAGTCTTCGTATATTTATTAAGATTTTGTTTCCTGCTTAGTTTTTCTTTTATGTTACTTTTACGATTTCGTTAATATTTATGAAACTTTTTAATCTAGAATTACTTATTACTGCGTTGAAAATTTGTTTGGAATAATGACATTTAATTTTTTAAAGATTAGGAAAATAATTACGTTCAATAGACTAACTATATAAGTTATTTTCTCTTATTGAATATATAGTGTTCTAGAATTTTGGCATCCTACATTTTATCATGAAAAAAGTTTTAAAAGTTTTATTAACATCATATTTCTTTTTGCTTTTCTAACTTTACTGATGGAGTATATGTACTAAATCTGATCATAAAGTATTCAACCTGAACCCCCCCCCCCAAAAAAAAAAAGGTTATATATTTTTGTTTTGTCACTTCAATTTTCCAGAAGAGATTTAAAACAATGACCCCCCCCCCCCCTGTGACTTAACACACTCAAAGCTCATAGTACGTTTTCATTTTTGTCAACACCCAATTTGTCTCATTTGACACGAGCTCTGTCTATTCTTCCTTAATTGAGGAAACCTTTAGCTTAGAGAACAGCCTGAAGTCACCCACAGGAGGAGTAGCGAGCATAGTGAACCTAGGAAATTTTATATTTGGCCAAAAGACTCTGAATAAAGTACAATTTTGCTGAAAGGCCAAATTTTTAATTCATAGTTTACATTTTTATCTAACTACTACTTAATTCATTAATTAACCTTCCATCAGCAATACATGATTTCTCGATAACTTTACGGTTCCTGCAAAATATACAGAAAATTATTAATGAAATACTGCAATGTGTAATAATTTTTTTTTTTTTTACAAAGTATTTCGTACATGTATTTTTTATTAAACGTTTTAACAGGAAAAGTTATTTCATTTAATATACTTTTTTTTTTTAAAATCTTAATTTTCTTTTAGATTAATCATTTATATCGGATTCAAGATTTATACTGTAAAATGATCAATATATAACGTACTGTCTTGTTCACAAGTTTGATAACTGGGGTGGGAGGGGGGGGGGAGTGTCCACATACATGCCACACAATTGCTCTGAAGACTTTATTGCTTTGGTTGTGAAAGTCTCTAGGGTAAAGGTGGCACTTTGCTTCCAAAAATGTATATATATTGGGCTAAATATTCTCTTCATCGTTAATGAACTTGTGAACATGATTGTACCTTTCAATATATATTCAAAAGAATAAATGGAATCCATTTCTAAAACTTTAAAATGTTTTAGAAATATTTATTTTTACACTTCTGTATAATCTCTGGAGTGGAATATCATTGTCTAAGAGTATTTCCTGTAAGCCTAAAGAATTTTACTTTTTTTTTTGTAAAAATTACGAAGTTTGGATTGTACTTTGTATTAGAATAAATATTAAAACTTTTTTCTATATGGAAAATACAATAATCTTTCTGGTTTCTCTTCCTCAAGATCTTTCTGGCATCTTACAAAACAAACTTCAGAATTTCTTATCACCATCAATACCTGCAGATTTACCATTCTTCAACTTTCTCACTCTACCTATTATCTTCTCCCTACTAATAACCTCATCCCCAAAATATTTATTTCTTCTTACACCATCAAACCCACACACATTCACTATCACCTTTTCATTACTGTCAATGTTATGCTGCAGATTTTCGAAGTGTTTAATCCACACCCTCCTAACATCCATTTCATTATTCACAAAAGTATCATCCATATTCGTTAGTTTATGAAGATTTCCCTTATTCTCGTTCGTACTTCCTTCCAGAAGAACTTCCTATTCCCTCGTAAATACCCATTCATCCTCAATCCAAACAGTTCATTTATCTTTTTTATCCATATGTACGCAACTTTTGTTTTTCCTTTTTTCCTCTTTTTATATTTCTATACACCTTTCTTTCTAAACCTCATCATTGGCTTTTAGCATATTCAACCACGCCTCTTTTTTACTTTTAACCGCTTGCATAACCTTTTCATTCAACTACTCACTATTGACATTTTTACTTCCTACTTTAGCACAACCACATAAATCCTTTGCACTACTAACAAAAGCTTTCTTCATTTGCGTCCAGATTTGCTTAGTTTTATTTGTTCACATTTAATTGATTTATTTGCAAGTGCCCTTACTTTTCCTTATAACCTGGTTCACTTAACTTTTTACTCTAATTCCTCCTACTTCCTTCCTTAGCTTTTTCCTTTCCATCCATGCCCACACTAATTTAATCTTGCATAAAAAAATATAATTATCTGATATTCCCATCCTCAGTCTCTTCACTGATTCAACGTCCATCACATACTTTAACATCTTCTTCACCAACACAAAATCAATCATGCTTCAATTCGATACCATCTCTACCTACACCAACTCTCGAATACTTATGAATAATACTCTTGTCAATCACCTCCATACTATTCTCGTTTTCTCACACAGAAATCAGTCCTTGTTATACCATCTCATTTTCTTCCTCCCAAAAACACCCCAAAGGCACCTGTCATACATTTTTCCTTTTTTCGAATCACCATCCACCCATCTTTAAGGTGCAACATACAATCAATCTAAAGCTCCTTCTCACCCCGTTCGAAACATCATGCAGATTATCGCAGAATGTCAACACTCACCCAAACTTCACCCTCAGATGGACCATGTGTTCACATACCTTAACCTTTTCAAACTTACATTTAGTCATTAGAATTCACAATTTCTCTGTGCCACAGGTCACCCATCAGAATTCACCTCTCTTCCTCTCATTCCTTTCCACTTCCCAGTAAAAAAAAAAAAAAAAACCACCGCCACAACATTTTACCATCACATACCCTCGTTCTTGGCCGCTTCACTTTCATCATCTTTCATTTCAGTCATAGCAAGCAAATCAATTTTACCTTTTCTAAATACATCCATCACTTCTCTCCTCACCATTTATTTTTTTAACATTCTATGTACCAGAAAAATTCGTACAATTTCGCCGAAAGATACAAAGTCACGGCAGGTCCAAGGCACTTACCTACTTTTCCATAGCGAAGAGGTATTAAGGGCAGTAGCGGGTTGGCCAATTGACGACACGTACACTGTCCCTTTAGTTGGCCTCCTATCACATATAGAACATACCCTATGGGAATTCTTTCTTCCCCACACATGAAAAAAGGTGTCTGTAATAGTACTAGTAGTGTTTTATGGTCTGTATGTAATACAGAGAGTGTACTCCCACGTAAGAAGTGGTGCGGATATGAGCGGAAGAGGGGCGAACCATTGGGCACTAGAATGTTATTGGATGTATAAATGCCCAAGAGTAGGTAATCTCATCGCTTCGAGAGCGCTACTTCCCACCGATTATTCCTTTAGTCGCCTTTTACGACACGCAGAACACACACGATATGGGTTTTCTGGCACCCCCACAGATGATGATCCGCAATACAGGGATTTTATTATTATATATATATATATATATATATTATATATATATATATATATATATATATAATATATATATATATATATTATATATAATAATATATATAATATATATTATATATAATATAGTATATAATGTGTATGTAAGTTAAATGGAGTTGAAAGTGATTGGTTTTTATATTAATAGTGGCAGTGAGGGCAGGGATGTATTGTCTCCTTGGTTATTTAAAATGTGTATATGGATGACGTTATGAAAGAAATTAAGAGGTTGGAGTGGGTAGGGGATAGGTGTTAGAAAAATGATGGAAAATGGAAGAGAGAGTTGTTGTGGCCTTGCTTATTGTTAAGTACAACACTAAGATGTTTTGGTTTTTTGTGTCGGTGAATCTGAAGAAAGTTTGAGACAATTGGTAAAGGGGTTTGACAGAGTGGGTCGTATAAAGGAGATTCTGAAAGTAAAAGGTAGATAAGAGGTAAGGTTATGGTTGGGTGTGTGAAGAGAGTCCGCGGTGTGAAGACATGTTAGATGGTGAGCAAAGCAGTTGGAATAAGATCCGAGTTTAAATATTTTAGGATATATGTACATATGTTGGATGAAAAAGGAAACGGAAATGATGCGAGTGCAGTATAAAGTTTGAATGAACAGGAAGGTGGCTGGTAACAGAATAATATCCTTGGTGGAAGAAAAGGGACTAAGTTTTGAGTGCGCTAGGGGTTTTGCATGAGGGGAGTGTTGTTACTGTGTTAATGTATAGTAGTAGTGAAAAATTTACTGGATTAGAATATAGATCTAAGAGGTACAATTTGTCCGATGGAACAATGCTTGAGGGCTTGTTTAGGTGTGAGTAGAATTTATAAAAATGAGGAATGAACGCATTAGGGAGTTGTGCGTGTGAAGAAAAGGCGTAAATGAGAAGAATAAACGAGAAGTACATTAAGGATTGTTTGGCCATGTGGATGTGATGGATGATAGGTGGTGAGTGTGCTGGGAATCGACGGCTGGGAGACTGAAGAAAAAGAAAAAGTAGATTGATCATAAAGGAATGCATAAAGGAGCAGGAATGTGAGTTTGGGGCAGAGGCGGAGAAGAAAGGTCCATAACAGGAAAATGACGGTTTTTTTGTGGGGGATGTATGGTTGTGGACTTTGTCCAGGGGATGAACCCCAAGAATGAACCCTACATTGCCGAGATATCACACTTATAACTTTCCATCACATTTTTATTAATTATTTTACACATTATTTTTTATAACTGGCTGCACGCTTATTACTTTTAAACGGTAACTGGAGTACACTTATTTTTATACTTGAGTCTTGCTCTTTTTCTAACTTTTCAGATTTCGGTCCTAATATGCTAATAACGTACTTACCAACCCCCGATCTGGGGATAGGAGGTAATGATATTATAAATATATATATCATATATACTATTTATATATATATTCATATATATATTATTATATATTTATAATATATTAATATAATACAAAAATGCCCATACCAATATACTATTTATTATATATTACATATTATATATATATATATAATAATTTATATATTATATATTATATATTTACCTAACCTAATTGTAAATGTTTCGCCTTTTCTTTTGCGTTCATATTCTTCACAGCGGAAACACTCCATCGACTCCGCAAGGCAACATAATTAACTACCACCCATTTATCCACATATGCATATACACATGATTAAGTAATCACCCCACTTCTAGAATATGAGCTACCTTACAAGAACAGTATAGCTCCCTACTACTACACATATCACCCCTTGTGTGCGGGGGAAGAGAAAGAATTTCCATAGCCTATGTTCTGTCTGTGTCGTAGAAGTCGGACTAAGGGGCCGGTGGTAGTTGGGTTGGCTGCCTACTAACATCTATTTCTTCTTGCCACACTTGGAATGCTAATGCAGGCTCCTTGGTCGAGGCACGAGACGTGAGATAGGGGGTATCACCTCGACACTAATCGACGGTGAAAGTGTTATGTAAGGAGACTATCATGGTAATGATACTGACACGCACTTGCTATCATTAAAATGTTGCGATATTTGATATCTGGCGGAGCGAAATTGTATGATCGTATGGGTACATGTTGGAATGTCAGAGGAATAATGTTGAGGAGAAGAGGAGAGAGGTTGATGTGGATGTATTTAGAAAGGGGGCAAATTTGATTTGACTCGCTGTCTTGAAAAGATGAAAGGAAAAGGTGAAAAAGAGTGGTGTGGATGTGAAATGGGTGCGTGCTGGTGTGGAAGAAAAGTGCTGAGAGAGGAAGAGAAGGAGTTGTCAATGGGCGTGAAGACCTGTGGTTTGAAGCTATGGTAGACTTTGGATTGTGTGAGTCCTAGAAATTCTAATGGTTAATTTAAAGTTTGGAAAGGTCAAGGTAATGTGTGGTTGTGACGTATGTTCCATCTGAGGGAAACGTTGAAGAGAGTTCGATTTTTTTCTGGGAAATTCTGAATGATGTTTTGGATGGGGTGAGTAGGAGCTTCAGATTGATAGTTTTGGGGGGACCCCTGAATGGTTTGGATAGGTGATATCAAAAAAGGGATGGTATAACCATGTGGTTTTTAGGGTGGCGGGAGAAAATGAGAATGGTAGGAAGGTGATTGATTTTCTGTGAGGAGAGAGGTAATGTGTGTAAGTATTACTTTCTCTTTAAACCAAGATATCCATAAGTATACTATAGAGTTGGTGTAGGTAGAGATGGTATCGAAGTGGAAAAGTATGATTGATTAGTGTTATGGTGAGAAGGAGAGTTTGAGTATGTTGGATGTTAAAATTCATGTTAGGGGTTAGGAATGGGATTTAGGATCATTATGTTTTGTTCTAATGTAAAATTAAGTTAAGTGGGGGCTTGGATGTGGAGAGGAAGGGTGATACGAAAAGGAAGTAGGTAAAATTATAAGAAGTGGAAAGAAGTTACGTGATGGCAATGATATAAGGTAGATCAGTATGTTAGGAGAAGCCGCCAGATCTGCCATAGTAAAATACAGGTTGAATGTGAACAAGGTTGGGGGATATCGCCATTCGAGCCGATTTGGGCAAATTAGGAAGCAATATGGATCTAAGTAGTGACCAGGAAGTGTGCTGGGAATCGCTCGCGCCTAAAAGTAGGAAAGTAAAGAATGTTAACCAGCCGCACCTAGCGAAATGGTGGCTGATGAAAGGTGATGAAGCCCGGTTAAAGGGTAACAAGATGCGTGGTTGATGTCACAAAAGCAAATGAATGAAGATTCACAAGAAAGATGCTTGGGAATTTATCTAAGGACGGAAAAGAAAAATTACTTATAATAGTGTATAGACGTAGGAGAGAAAACACAAAGAGGTAAAATAGAACCAAGATTTTGGAAAAGAGTGTTCGATGGATGATTATGAAATTGAGGACATACAAGGAATAGGAAGACCTCTTCTGGAAGGAAGCGCGAAGGTTAAGAATGAGAATAATGGGGATCTGGTTAGAATAAGAATAGGGAGATGGTGCTATTTGTAAGCTGCGTAAAATGATATGGATCGTGAGTGAGGTATGGTAGAGGGGGTGTGGCACCAAGAGTAGAACAGCACTTCGTGAGAAAAAATCGAAATAAATCGATACTAGGCGTACACAGTATTAACAGTAAATAAGTCGGACGATGAGCATCGAGCTGTTAGTGAATGTGTGTCGGTTTTGATGGAGAGCGGCAGGACGGATAGGGAACTAGTGAGGACCGTAGTCTTTTGGGAGATGAGGTTTATTAAGTTATATAGGAGGTCGAACAGGCTATGGCTTAACTTGGTGTTAATGAGGCCGATGGTATGGCGATGTCCGGTGAGATGTTAGTTGGATGATGGAAATAAAGGGTGCAAAAGTCCTGCAAGGGTGTTCAGATGTTAAAGGAGCATAGTAAGCTGAAAGTCGAGAATGGATCAAAGTAGCTGGCTTACGCATGGAGGGCGAGATGGGATTGATTGTGATTTTAGGAGAGGTCGATTGTGTAATAAAGCGTTTTATGGAGGGTATGTTTGCCACGACAAGCGCATTATCTGTAAGGAGGCAGAGCGCGGTAATAGTACCCTGTATAAGGGTAAGGGAGGGAAAGGGGAACTGTAGAAATTATAGGGGAATAAGTTTATCTGAGTGTTGTAGGGAAGGTATATGCTGGGTATTTTTTTTGTACGAAAGAGTGCGTCGAGTGACTGAGACTGCAATTGGTGAAGAACAAGGTGCGTTTTTAGGAATGGTAAGACGATGTGTGGATCAAATCTTTACATTGAACAAATGATTTGAGAAAATGAGGGAGAAGAAGAATAAACTTTGATTTTAGGTTTTATGGGATTTGCAAACAGGCGTATGATAGAGTTAATAGGACAGCGTTAATGGCAGGTGTTGTGAATGATATGGTGTTGTAGGTAGGCTTCTGAATAGGAATCAAAAAAGTATGTGACGTAATAGGTGGAGCGTGTGCTAAGAATAATGGTTTCAATGGTGATGGGTTTTAAGGGATTATAGGCGGAGTAAGACAGGGTTGTGTTATGGTCCTCCTTGGTTATTCATATTTGTATATGGATGGGTTCATGAAGAATTTGAGGTGGGGGATGGCAGGAAATTGGTGTTAGAATGGTGGAGAAATGAGTTGAGTGAAGGGTGCCTACCTATTATATGCGGGATTATTTGGTTTTGTATGGCGAATCTGAAAGAGGAGTTTTGAGAGGATTGATAGAGAGATTTGGCAGGGTGTGTGAAAGGAGGGGGCTGGAAAAGTAAACGTTGGATAAGAGAAGGTTATGGGGTTCGTGAGTGAGGACACCCTCAGTGTCGAAGTTTATGTTAGATGGTGAGCGCTGGAAAACAAGTGTTCTGAGTTTAAATATTTAGGGTTATGTTGGATGAGAAGGGAAGGGATGAGAAGGGAACGCACGTTCCACGGCATAGTACCAAAGTTTCACTGGGCAAGGAAGGCTGGGCTGGTGCAATTACCCTCTCTGGTGGCCGCAAAGGGACTAAGTTCTTGAGTGTGCTAAAGGGTCTTAACATGAGGGTATGTTGTTATTACCTCTGTGTTATTGTATGGTAGTGAGAACTATGGTCTGGGAATAAGAAGTATAGATCTAAAGTTCTGTGTTTCAGATGGAACAATCTTAGGGGTGTGCTAAGGTGTGGAGAAGAATTGATAAGAAGAAGAATGAACGTATTAGAAGAGTGGTGGTGGTGTGAAGAAAAGGGTATCTTGAGAGGGAATAAATGAAAGTATGTTGAGATGGTTGGTCATCGTGGAAAGGATGACTGATAGTTGGGGTGGGTTAGGCGGATGTATAGTGGTGAGTAGTGTTGGGAACGACACGACCGGCTTGGGACGACCCGATTAGAGAACAGCTGTGATTGAGTGCGGTGAAACGATGTCTGAAGGAGAGAAATGTGAGTTTGGCAGAGGCGGAGAAAATAAAAAGGTGGCATGATAAGGAGAGAATGGGGCGGGTTTTGTATGGGGCATGGTTGTGGCCTTGATTGCACCTGGGCAAGGGGATGAACCCTACAACTGACGATTTACCCTAGTGAGGGTTCCGTTCGGGTCCCATGATGCTCCTAAGGGTGATGGATTTTCTAGTCTGTGAACGAGCTTCTACTAATTTAAATGGTACATGAGGGGGCGGGTAAGGCTGGGCTTTCTTTTCAGGACGTATTTCAAGATCTTCAGGGCTTCCCAACCTTAACTGCTTTTTTCTTTTCCGCGATGCCTTGTACAAGCACCTTACACCCCAAACAGAAGCCCCCCGGTCCCCCCCAATCTTGGGGCAAGAGGAAGGTTGAAGAAATGAAAAGAAAGATATATATATATATATATATAGTATAGTATAGCTATATATGTATATACTACTATCAAAATATATACTATCTTACTAGTATATATATATATAATATAATTCAGATATATATACATATATTGAGTCAGTAGTAGTATATTATATAATTAGTATATAAATATATATTTTATATATATATGTAATTTTATCTTTCTTTCTTTTTTCCTTCTTTATCTCTTTATTTTTCCAAGATGGAGTCAAGGTTGCGTTGACGAGAGCATG
>JABUQX010092846.1:0-2500 GCA_015478945.1 Trachelipus rathkii
ATATATATATATATATATATATATATATATATATATATATATATATATATATATATATATATATATATCTTTTTCTGTTTTTCGACTCCGTCAGTTTTGATTTTTTTTAATATATTGCTACTATATCATACCAACAATGAATTTCAGTGGTAACGGACATGATTCAAAAGTTCGAAATATTTTAAATAATTTTTTAAAAATCACATTTATGTTAAATTTTTTTCAAAAATGAAATATCTCGAAAAGTACGACGCTTACAGAAAAACCAATTACATATTTGGAATCAGCGTATAAAGCTTATTAAAAAAATTATATATATTAGGGGGCTCGAGCCGACCGGGGGACAGAGGGGGACGTTTTCCATACCCCGGAAGGGGGAGGGGCGGAGGAACCCCATCGAACACCTAAATACCAAAGAGCGGGGTTCCGGGACCTCCCGGAGGGGGAAATAGTCCTACCCTGTCGTTCCCCGGAAGGCCGAGAGACCCCGACTCTTGCCATCTTTGCGTTTTTCCCTTTGGTATTCCTTTAGTTTGAAAAACACACAAAAAAAATTAAAACAAAATATTACTAAAAATCAGTTTTTTAAAAATTATTTAAAATATTTTGAACTTTTGAATCATGTCCGTTACCACTTAAATTCATTGTTAGTATCATATACTAGCAATATGTTGAAAAAAAAAATAAATAAATAAATAAGTAAATAAAACTGTCGGAGTCGTAAAACTGAAAGGTCCTATATATTTTTGAATCATGTCCGTTACCACTGAAATTGATTGTTAGGATCATATACTAGAAATATATTAAAAAAAAAAAAAAAAATTCAAAACTGGACGGAGTCGTAAACAGATAAGGTCCGGATATATATATATATATATATATATATATATATATATGAAAGAAAGATATATATATATATATATATATATATATATATATATATATATATATATATATATTTATATATATAAGGTTGCTTTATATATATATATAGAGCAAAAATATATATATATATATATATATATATATATATATATATATATATATATATATATATATATATATATATATATATATATATATATATATATATATATATATATATATATATATATATATATATATATATATATATATATATATATATATATATATATATATTAATGGATTATCTACTTTTCTGCGTAGTTTTTATAGTAATAAAGTATTTATATCACCCTTGGTTTTATTATTCAAACGATGTACTAATTAATACTGTTTTATTTAATTATTGCACACATATTACTGTTTTTGAATTAAAAATCAGTTTTCAAATAAAACTCACTGTATTTAAAACTATGATAAACTTATATTAGTAATTTATTTCACTTACATTGTTTCAATAAACAAATTCAGAACTAAACATGCTTAAATAAAAGTTATATAAATATAGAGAAAGAAAGTTCAAACTTTTAGGCGCGCTGTCGTCCATTTTGTTCGATAACGTAAATTAATTAAAATCTGAACTTGGCTACGTTAGCCACAGATACAATACATGAGACATATATATATATATATATATATATATATATATATATATATATATATATGTTTGTATATATATAAATATATATATATATATATATATATATATATATATATATATATATATATATATATATATATATATATATAATTATATATATATATATATATATATATATATATATATATATATATATATATATATATATATATATATATATATATATATATCTATTATATATATATATATATATATATATATATATATATATATATATATTTTTAATATCAAGAAAGGAGATACAGGAGACTGTAAAAACTACAAGGGAATTTCCTTGTTGCATCTGGCAAAAAACATATGAGAGAATTTTAGAGAAAAGGTTGAGAATAGTAGTAGAGCCCAGACTGGGGAAAGAGCAGCACAGATATAGAAAGAACAGAAGCACAGCGGATCTCTTGTTCGCTCTGAGAATTACGTTGGAAAAGGTATGGAATTCAACAAACGGTTACATATTGCTTTCAGACTTGAAGAAAGCTGGATTCAGTGCCCAGATTGAGACTTTGGAGAGGCTAAGAGAGAATATGGCAGAGAAGTTGAGAGGAGCTCTGGAGAGTTTCCAAGCCAGGAATAGCAAATGTAATGTAAGAACATGAGAATAAGGAATGGTTCGAGGTGAGAACAGGGGTTAAACAAGGAAGCGTGTTGTCACCAATTTTGTTTGAATCGTATCAGGATGTAGTGATAAAGAAAGTGAGAGAAGATATCGGAGATTTGGACTGTGATATTTTGGCTTATTCGGATGACTTGGCGTGCTGGAGCGAAGAGGGAGACAGGTTGAGAGAGGAAGTGATATGTTTTGCCAACAGGCTGAGAGAGGCCGGCTTGACTATAAACTCAGAAAAGACGGAGATCATGGTGGTCAGTAGAGAAGAAGGTGAAGGGGACTGAAATAAAGATGGGGGAGAAATGTAAATA